>JAHUTJ010034633.1:0-16157 GCA_036250325.1 Characodon lateralis
TCATGGTAAAATAGCTGCTAGGAAACCACTGCTGAGGACAGGCAACAAGCAGAAGAGACTTGTTTGGGCTAAAGAACACAAGGAATGGACATTAGACCAGTGGAAATCTGTTCTTTGGTCTGATGAGTCCAAGTTTGAGATCTTTGGATGGAGTGCGTTGGGAGGGTGGACAGGGTTCCCTCAGCAGGTTGGTCTTCCCAGACGGCTCGCCAGCAAGGTAAGATCCAGGACCTAGGAAGTGTTCCGACAGAGTCTGGTGGTTCTGGTCTGATCAGGTCTGGTCTCGGAGTCAGTATCACAAGGGCAAAACGCTCAGGCAACGAAGTGCTGGCAAGCCCTCCTCTTATACTGCCCAGCTGAATGCTCAATGCGCTACACCTGTCCAGCTCCTCCTGGCTGCCGCACCTGATGGGAAGGAGAGTTAGCAGCAGGTAGAACACACCTCCAGATCCTGACAGTTCTTTTTCCTTCTCTGCTCTGTTCTCTCAAACCCCCAGTCGGTCAGTTGTTGGGGAGGTTAGATTTAACTACTGAGTGTTAGAGTTTGGCCATTTTAGAATGGGCTATGTGTAAGGGTACTAAGTAAAATAATATACTGATGAAGTGTGTCCATGTAGAGCCCACTGGTGGCCATTGTTATACTAAAAACCACAAGGATTGGGGGTACCTCTCTCTGTCAGACTGATTATAACCAAGTGGTCGCCTCCTCAACAACCATATACCATTCCAAACCCTTTGTGAAGTGCCTTGAGACGACATGTGTTGTGAATGGGCGGTATATAAATAAAACTGAATTGAATTGAATAGCGATGCTGATTTAATTTTCCAGGAGGACATGACACCTGCCCCCACTGCCAAAGAGACCGAAAGCTAGTTCATTGACCAAGGAGGGTTCTGTGCTTGATTGGCCAGCAAACTGGCCTGTTCTGAATCATATAGAGAATCTATGCAGTATTGTCGAAAGAAAGATGAGAGACACCAGACCCAACAATACAGATGACCCAAAGGCCGCTATGAAAGCTACCTGGGCTTCCATTACACCTCAGCAGAACCACAGGCTGATTGCCTCCATAAAATGTATTTTTTATTGATCTTATGCAAGATTTTAATTTTCTGAGACACTGAATTTGGGGTTGTCATTATCTGTTATCCATAATTATCAAAATTACATGACATAAAGAGTTTCTTGTTCTTTTTTTCTCTTACATATACTGATAATAAAAATAAACAGCATGTTTTTAATCACAATTAAAAAATGTTGATCTTACGACTGTCAAGTTTAGGTGTTAAGGACACTATACCTGTGACCCTGATTTATCGGGTAATAACATAACATAACAAATTAATAACAATGACAATTTGCAAATAATAATAAAACATATTCACTTTTCTGAGTAAATCTTTACAAACAGGATTACAAATAGCACTGTTATTAGCATCACTGACTGAGCTGTGTTGGTATAAATAAATACCAAATTGAAAAAGGCATTCACAAGGCTGAGTGGATTTAAAATGCAGTGTTAAATAAAACACAGCTACTCAACATGTCTCTTTGCTTTGGAACATTTTATTTCTTGGACTGTAAAGCTTATCTTATCTAAGCTTCATCATTTTCATTGGTATTAGGTTAAGAAGGATCATGTTTTTATTGTGAAGCTCTCCGTTAAAAGCTAACCAGCAGGTGTTTTAGAGGCGTTAGACTGACTGAACGTGAAATTATGCTGCCAGGAGCTTTAGATCATTTGAAAGAGCTGGAGAATGATTGATGTCTATTAAACAGATGGCATGAAACACATGTTGACGAAGATGTTAGCCTCCTCTCTGAAGGTGATAAATTATTTGTTAGCATTGTCCCTTGGCAACTGAGTCTTAATGTGTTTTCTTGTAAAAGACACAAAGTGTCTGTTTGACTGTGGTTGACAATGGCTGCTTGCCAGGGGCCACTGTGGCACAGTCTGGATGTGTTTGAACATTTCAAGAGGTGCTTTCCACACCCTCTGTCTAAAATTACTAAATTACTGACTGTGAGGCATTCTCATTATGATTTCCTGTTTGGTATAAATAAAGACATTCAAATGACTTTGCCCTCTCTGTTAGGACTGGAACCAATAAGTGAGAGTTGTTACTCTGCAGCTCTGCATTGTTCCCCTTATCCAGAAAAAACAATGAACAAAAGACATGGAGTTAAACTTTATGTGGTTGTTCTCTCACAGTAATAAGCAGTATTTTAATTCAGACGCCAAGCTGACCCCACTGGACTCAAAACCACATGAAAAAGTCTTAGGAATGTTTCTGCAGTAAATGTTTTGTGACATTTTTGTCCTCAGACCTAAAATATTTGAGGCTTAATTTACAAGTAGGTCCTCTGTTAGCCTGTATAAGCTGTTCACTGTCTGGGGGTAATTTAGCACTGGAAAACCTTAATCCAAGAAATTATTTGTGAAGGTAATCAACTATCTCTGTATTACATCTACTGATGCACATTTAAAGAATTTAAACAGATTTGCTTTTTCTATTTGCTTACTTAGATTTAAATAAACTATAATGACAGTGTGTTTTCCCCACTTCATAAATTGAATCATTTTAGTTACGTAATTGGACAAAATTCCATAAAAAACATGTGTGTCAGTAAAGCACTGCATCATTATCACAGAGTCTGAGACTAGAAACACAACAGAACTGTGAAGAAATCCTTTTCTTCCAACCTTTCTGACAGGAAAGCTTGAGAAGCAAAGTTCCTCACAGGATCATCAACAACAGTTTCCAGACCAGAAGCATTCATTCCAGTCAGCCACAGAAAATAGTGTGGGACCTATTAAGTGTCAGAACAAATTACTCATGTTGGGAACCCAGCCACCAATTACAACATAGATGAATATGGACTCTGAACTGTACATAAAGAGAGGTCGGTATGAACTTTTCTACACATTTCAGTGTGACACTAGCTTGTGCGTAACCCAGCCCAGGATAAGGAGGAGGCATAGCTGAATCCCCAAGACGTCACTACTTGAACAAAATTGCTTTGTTCCAACATGGCGGCCTCTAAGCTTCTTTTCTTAGCTTCAACCACTATCGGCTAAGGTAACACGTGACTTATGACCGCCGTCTTATGAAACCATTAAGAATCTTTTATCCAGAAAGATTGTCAGTTTCCAATCTAGGAAAATAATATTTCCTTAAATATTATTTTACTAAATGAAAATCTCCATTGAGAATTAGTACTCCAGGTTGGTTTTATTCAGTAAAACATTCTTTGAAATAATATTTTATTAAAATAATGTTTTATCTGATGATGCAGTTTGATTGGTGGTTTAAAGGTACTGATTATTACCTTAGTTTGTTCCAAGACTAACTTAACCTCATTTCCAGATTCCTCAAGATAATCATTGGTTCTCAAACATATATAACATTAATTGGTAATGTTGCTTCACTCTTTTGGTCACGGTTAACCGTCTTGAATCATATGCTAATTTTGTAAATAGAATTTATTGGTCTTCCTTATTCTTTCATTTTGCTTGGTAGTTTAGTTGGATTGTTCTAGTATAGTAAAGAGTTTGTTAATTGAAAAGTTTGACTTTGAGTTGACTTGTTTTTGTTAATAAGTTATTATATTTTAAGAAATTGTGTGAATTTATTCCATGTGTGTGCAGAGTTTTGCTGTTCAGTAATACCAGAGCTCATTTCACCCTTTCACTATTCCTAATACCACCGCCTTATTGGGCTGGTATTCACAGGACAACACTAAAGACTGAATTATTACTTAATAAAACATTAATATTAAATAATGTATTCGTAATAATAATCACACCCATAAGAAGTACATTACTGACTTTATTGTGAATTGTGAACATGATTACAAACATTCGATTTTAGATCCTGTAACGCCTCACAAGTGGAGGTCATTAAAACAACAGCTTTAGGATACCCGGGAAAAATAATAATAATAAATCATATTAAATAATCATATTAAAGAAAAGTTACAGTCAAGTGAGTATAGAAGATGGATGGATAAACTGAATTGAATTGAATTGTATTACTGTTATACAGGAGGACAGAATTAGCAACATCTCCCACCAAATCTCCCTTTGTACTTTCTGTTTATGTGCAAGCTAACATTTCCACTACAGCACATCTAGCTACTACAGGAAGCTGGAAAAGTCAGTGTACAAAACTCCAATTGGATGCAGCTTCAAATTTCATTGGATTTCTTCGGATGTATTTACTGATATTTGCTGTGGTAATTGTCTTGGCAGATGATTTCTTTTTACCAAAGCTTCATTCATGCAGTATGCTGCCACTGTTCATGAGATAGCAAAGTTGTGAAAAGTTAAGCAGAAGTTCTCTACAAGAGACAAATTTGTAAATAATAGAGCTTAAATTTAGATAAAGTTTATTCTTCCCTTTATTTCTGATGAAATTACAAATTTTAGTATGAAATATATCTTTACAGTTTGGGTGCCACTAAATAAGTGCCCTCACAGAATAATCCTCTGTGGTGTGGTCTGCTTATAGTGAAAGTGCTCACGGGGTTGAGGAGGTTAGTTCCAGCTCTATAATCAGTGTTGTACCTGTGTATTGTGACAACTCCACCCTCAAACTTCACTCACACATGCACACCTCAAAGATAATACCGGCTTTTACATCCAGGGGTTGTGTAACCATCAGTTACACTGGCAGTGAGCCTTGTGGAGCCCATAATAAGAGTTTGCATCAGCGGTTTTACTCACTCCCTTCAACAATCCAGATGGGAGTTCATTGCTTATTGCTGCGCCATCATCTGTTACCCACTCATTACAGGGCATGGAGTTATTTTCATCATATATGGATTCACTGTGCACCTGTGAAAGTCTCAGAAATCTCAGAAATCCGATAAAGACTTTAATGATGTCGTTGGCTTCAGAGTTAATGTGTGTTTGGCAGCTGATAATATCTCATGAGATATGTATAGCTGAGTGCAATGCAACTGAGCTGATTGTAGGTGTTATCTTTATCGAGTATAATAATCAATGGATATATTTTCATAAGTTGTCCATGCTCCACATATCCATGTATCTCCTTAAAAAATAACTGACAGGTGTTTAATTATCATAAGGGTAACAAGTGTGTGACTTCAGGAACAAGTGAAGCAATAATTATTAAAATAAATGTATTTTTCTGGAGGTTAGTTTGCATCTGTCAACCCTAGAGTTAATTCTCCACATTACATAAAAAAAAAAACAATCCACAGGGGGCAGTGGGACAAACAGTGTGCTTTATTGCACTTTATGGCTCACCAGGCTTGTCAGCTTACCACATTATAATTTTGTAACGAATGCAGACATGAGAGAGAACAGTTCAAATGGCAGACTCTGATAGATTGTCTTGCTGACTAAGAGATACTATCACAGAAGCCTCCTTAAAGCCTACCTGATGTGAGATTGTCCTAGCAGTAGAAATTAACAGTGACTTTCAAAAGTATTTTTGTAAAAAATCTGAATAAAAGTAAGATTTTGTCACATTACAGTCTAAAACTGTTATTTATTGGGATTGTATGTGACAGAGAAACATAAAGCTGAATATAATTGTAAAGAAGAAGTAAAATGAAATGTAGTTTCCAAAGTTTTTTTACAAATAAAAATCTGAAAAAGTGGCATGCATTTGTATTCAGCCCTCCTGAGTCAATACTTTGTAGAACCACCTTTTGTTGCAACTGCAGCAGAAGGTTTCTACCAGGTTTACACATCTAAAAACTGAAATGTTTGACCATTCTTCCTTGCAAGATAGCTGAAGCTTAGTCAGACTGGCTGGAGAGCGTGTGTTAAGAGCAATTTTCAAGTCTTGCCACTCAACTGGAATAGATCTATAAATGTCAAAACAAAAATGTAATAATATATGCTCCAGGAGCCAATTAAGATATTTTAAGACAGTGGTAATGTGGGCTATGCTGTTAGTGTGCGTCAGGATCCTCACAGCCGAGATTCGTACATTTTTGAGACGGTCATTCAGAGCTTGGAGATGTGCAACTGGAAGAGGCAGGTCTCTAGTAGTTGTTGTATATGATGTTCTGGAGACATGACTTCATCAAAAATTACTCTTAGATTTCTCAAGTTAGATTTTGATGCTTGGATAAGATTGCCTAGGTTGTGTTTAATGTCAGGACACCTTGAGTGAAGCTGTTTCATTGGAGTGGTGTTTCCTAAAACCAGACTGAAAAGTGTCATAGATGTTGTGGGGCTTTAGGAAAGATCTAGGTTCTTTAGATAACACCTTTTCTAATAACTTGGTCAGGAATAGGAGCTTGGAAATTGGCCTAAAGTTCTTTAAATCTGATGGTTCAAGGAATGGGTTTTTAAGTTTTGGTTCCAGAACAGCATGTTTAAATATACAGGGAAATACATCGGTTGGCCGGGATAGGTTAAACATTTTGGTAACCCAAGGTCCAACTGAGTCAGAGACATTCAGAAGATGTCTGGTGGGGAGGACATCAGATGCACTAGAGGATGGTTTCATTTTACTCATCAATGCCAAGATATTCTCTAGTGATACAGATTTTGATAAAGACCAGGTGTTGGGGAAGGGGACTCAGCATAACTTAGGCTGCAGCAAGAAGGATGAGGAATTGTGTCCTTTATATCCCTGATTGTTTCAATAAGAAAGTGTAAAAAAATCATTGCAGGCAGCTTTGCATGCAGCTTTGCAGAGTACAGGGGCAGCTGGGAAAGCAGGAGACACGATAGAATTAATTGTGTCAAACAACACTTTTGGGTTTTTCTTATTTGATGCAATCAATTGGCAGAAATAATCAGACCTGGTAACTTTATATTATGCCTTAGAGAAGAGACTATCTCCCTGAGATATAGTCTATGAACCTCAACTTTAGTATATTTCCATAGGAGCTTAGTTTTTCAACATTTTGATATTTAAAATGCTCTCATTGATCCAGCGACAGGACTTTTTTTGAGACACCGTGTAACTTGTAAAAATTTTAAAAAACTCACAAGATAAAAATACTTTTATGATTCTTATGATTAGAGAGACACTTTTTTGAATACAAAAGTGGATAACTTTTTTTAACCTTTGTGTGAAAACTGTTAGCCCCTAAAATAATGTCCAAAATCTTCATGATGTTCATTCCTCTAATGTCAGGTAGCATAATTCCTGTCATTTCTTTCATTCCTGAGATTCCTCCCTGATGTTAGTGAGTACTGAATCCATGTTATTATCGAAGCTCCAGGTATTATGTCAGAGCAGCACCTTCCCATCCAGGGTAAGAATTTTATACAGGACTGTGCACACTTTTATTATTATCCTTTTGCAGCTACAATATTTTATTTCAGTAGATTACTCAGTGGACTATTCAATATCCAGAATAATTTAATAAAACGTATTAGCTATAGATTAAGTTTTATTAGGCTAAACTGAGAGAATGTGATAAACAGTTTGTGAAAAGTCTCACAAAAGTCTCATCCTTATTTATATGTAATCTCCTCTACACCTGCCCTCATCTACACATGTAAATATATTGGTAAATATTACTATTTGAATGACTATATACTGTATGCACTGAGAAACAGAAACCTTCAGAGAACGTGCTAGATATATAAATGTACTTTTCAGTATTTTTTGGTTCTATCTCCCCTTGAAACTTAATTTTAAATTGAAGTTTTGGAAAATCCCCCAACCTATGTTGTAAATTTCATTTTGTCAAACACTGAGGCTTTCTGAGGAATGTGCAGAGTTTTTTAAGGTTGTACTCTAAATCACATTTTCCAAAAACAGGTTGCTTTGGTTCCTCCATCTAGCAAAACAGCCAATGAGAACAAATGTTTGAAACAAAAACAAAAACACATCTTGCATGAGGCTCAAGAGAAACTGAAAAAACTACCTAAGACATCCAGCTTCCTATTCCACTTCTAAATTACACATGAAGCTTTGTAAGCCTCTGCTGGTTGAAAAGCACTTGTTATGCAGAAAAATATTAAATTAGATCTGTGCTCTTTAGCTACAGTATGTTACTTGAAATGGTTTATTGCTAGAATGCGTGTTGTATGTACCATTTTGACTCTAAAATGCCCATCTCATCAACAGATGGGAATGGAAATTACATATCCTGAGGTCAAAACCCTTTTGAGACAAGAGTCTAAGATTCCTAAGACTAACATTTCTACTGTGGGCTGGTCTCGTCCATAAAAAAAGATGAGCCATTTCCATGTCCTAAAACTGTTTTTGTTTTTAAACACACAAGTCAGCATCCCTGTAGAACTGAGAAGAAACCAAACCAATGTTTGCTTTGAATTTCAGCCAAAAGAATACTGGACAGAAAGGAATCCCCCTCGCTGGGCTTGCTCATTGTTGACACAAAGCCAGACATCAAAAGACAGCTTTTGTTTAAATTTGTGATTTGGAAAGCAGGCAGGATCTAACAGCATCCTAAATCCATCATTTTCACTGCATGTCACCTGTTATAAAAGCTAAACAAAGACAAACCTCTGCAGAGTCTGTGCAGACACATGATGCACATGATGCAGTGAGCTCTCTGGAAGCACCATTACAGCTGCCTTGTACCTCAATGCATGATAAGTGTATCTTGGCCTGTGGGAATGTGCTCCATCCCGATGATGTTATCCAGCCAGAACAGCTACTGTTCATTTACACTATTCAATCATCAGCCACTCTGAATTGAAAAGAGTTATAGCATGTTCTGTTGGTTGGCAAAGTAAAAACATATGACTACAATAACAGGAACCTCGACCTAATTAAAATTTGTTGTGAGGAGAACGTTGGAAGGAACAGTTAATACAAAACAGTTATTTTTAAACCTATAATTATCTGAAATAGGTCTGAAAGCTGTTTGATCTGTTATGGTGCAGTCCGGGTGCTTAAGACTTGTTAAGAGGTGATCATAAAACAAGAGTGCTTTAAATCAGCTTCAACTGGTCCACACAGGAAAAAACAGTCTGCTTGAAAAGACAGTAAACCATATCGTAAATCATTTTATTCAAAAGCATATTGGTGTTCAGCTTGGAAAAAAGCTAAAAATACAGACATTAGTGGAAAGGTTGCTTTTTTATATGAAAACTTGCCTAGAGCACTGATTTAGTTTCATGAAAGAACCCAATGAATTCAATGAAAGTCCCTGAAAAGTACCTGGTGACTTTTATGAATGTTTCTTGAAGGTTCCTGGTATGCTCCATGAATATCCCATGAAAGTGTGAAAGTACCTGGTAAGTTCCTTGAAAGTTCTATAGAAGCATGAAAATAAATGATACGCTCCAGGGAGGTACCTGGTAAGTCACATGACAGTATCTAGTAAGTTCTGTTCAAATTCCAGAAAGTACATGCTAAGCTATACTGTAAGTTTTATCATCATCTCATGCAAGTTCCAGGAAGTACCTGGTAGGTTCTAGGAAAGTTACGTCAAATAGTTCTGGGAATGTGGGTTGTATTTTGTTGTGCTCCTGAACAAGCAAACTGCTGCATATGGGTATAACCTGTTGTGTTAGAGAAGAATGAGATAGATCAGTAGCTTTTATTTCTCTGAGCAGCACTCAGCTCCTTCATCAGGAAAAATTGTCCATTAAGCTGCATCAAAGTCTGTTGAGTTCATGTTGCATTCTTGCATCTATTGAAACCAGCAGATGTTTTCTCGGGTCTAGAAGTCTCAGACCACAGCTATATAAAGACAGTATAATTACTGGACCAGCTTGAGCAAAGTCAGCCATGCCCTTGCTCACACACACACACACACAAATGCACACACACCCTACATATAATTTTAGCACAACCGACATATGGCTCATTGCTGCTTATTCTTCCTGCCAATTTTAAAAGTGTCATACATTATACACCTACTGTGGCTTGAAAAGTACATCTATTACATTTACAGTAAGGTAAATGAAGGAAACATAGACTTTAGGGCATATTGATGGGCTTTTTATGAATTATAAAGGGGAAGGAAAATAATTAATCATTTTCAAGATTTGTTACAAAGAAAAACCTAAAAAGTGTAGTGTGTGTGAGTATTCAGCCACCCTGAGTTCATACTTCATGGAACCACCTTTTGCTACATCGACAGCTGCTAGTCTTCTGGGATGTTTTTACCAACTTTCTACATCTGAAGACTTTTTTTTTAAATTGTTCTCTCACTGATTCAAATTGGATGGAGAGCATCTGTGAAGACCACTGGCTTAATCTGGGATACATGGAATGTAGGATGGATACGAAGACTTGTAGGTAAACGGAGACGAACAGCAGACGGACTAATTATAGTCTCAATCTCATAGGGGCCGATGAAACGAGGCGAAAGCTTCCGTGACATAGACTTAAGGGGTATATCTCGTGCAGACAACCATACCTTCTGTCCAGGCTGGTATTCAGGTGCAGGTCTGCGTTTACGATCAGCAAAACATTTGTTCTGATCAGCAGTATGGTGTAAGCTCTGGACAGTAGAATTCCAAATGTTCTTGCAGCGGTGGATATGTTGGTGGACCGATGACAGAGTGATATCTTTTTTGTCTGCAGCAAATAGGGGTGGCTGATAACCAAGGGAGGCCTCAAAAGGTGAACGTCCAGTGGCAGAGGAAATGTGAGAATTGAATGCATATTCAACCCAAGGTAGGTATGAGCACCAATCAGAGGGGTTAGTGGATGTGAGATATCGTAAGGTACATTCCAGCTGCTGATTTAATCTTTCGGTCTGACCATTAGACTGAGGGTGGTAACCTGAGGTCAATGAAACCTTAGCTCTGAGAGCTAAACAAAACTGTTTCCAAATCTGCGAGATGAACTGTGGGCCTCGGTCTGATAGGATGTCCTACGGAATTCCGTAGAGACGAAAAACATGTTTTGTGAGGAGTTTGGCTGTTTGTAGGGCTGACGGAAGTTTTCTGAGGGGAATGAGATAACATGCTTTAGAGAAGCGGTCCACAATAGTGAGAACTGTTGTCATACCTGAGGAGAGGGGAAGTCCAGTAACAAAATCCAAAGCTATGTGAGACCAGGGTCGACTTGGGATGCTGAGAGGTTGAAGAGGACCCGCAGGAGACTGGTTACAGGACTTATTTCTGGCACAAGTAGCACAAGCCTGAACAAACTCCTTCACATCTTTGAACTAGTGCTATAGTTCTACTAAAACCAGGATGGGCAGAATATTTTGCTGTGTGTAGCCAATCGATTATTCTGGAACGTACTTTAGATGGGACATAGATGCAGTTAGGCGGCCCATTGGTCAGGTTCCTGTTGTTGAGCCTTTAGTACAGTATCCTCAATCTCCCATCTGAGTGCGCCAACCGTCCAACTGGGCGGTAGGATGGGCGCAGGTTCCTTTACCGAATCGTCTGTGGCAAACTGTCTGGAGAGGACATCCGGCTTAGTATTTTTAGATCCGGGTCTGACACTGGCATGGGTTAAGTCTTTTAGCTGACTGTAGGTAGGCCAAGTTCTTGTGGTCAGTCCAGACTTGAATGGGATGCTCAGCCCCCTCAAGCCAGTGGTGCCACTCCTCAAGGGCCAATTTAATCCCCAGCAGCTCTCTGTCACCCACATCATAGTTCTTTTCAGTATTACTGAACTTGCGAGAAAAGAAGGCACATGGATGAAGTCTCCCATCTTCTGAGTTCTGAGAAAGCACCACTCCGACTCCTATGTCAGAGGCGTCAACCTCTAGGATGAACTGTCTTGAGGAATCCAAAAGGACCAAGATGGGGGCATGGGAGAACCTTTCCTTGAGAGCTTGAAAAACTGCTTCGGCTTCGGACGACCAGGAGAAGGAGATCTTTGAGGAACTCAGAGCAGTCAGAGGTGCAGCAACGAGACTATAGTCTTTAATGAAACATCTGTAAAGTTAGCAAATCCTAAAAAACGCTGTAAAAATTTGCATGAGTCTGGCACCAGCCATTCCAGTACTGCTCTTATTTTCTCTGGATCTGATTGTTCCTGTCCACCCTCAAGGATGTAGCCCAAGAAAGTGATTGACGTCTGGTGAAGGTGAAACTCACACTTCTCGGCTTTTACGAACAGGCAATTCTCCAGAAGACGCTGAAGAACTTGGCGAACGTGTTTGCGATGCTCCTGAATGTCCTTTGAGTAAATCAAAATGTCATCCAAGTATACGAAAACAAAAATGTTCAAAAAATCTCTGAGAACGTCATTGACTATGGCTTGAAACACAGCAGGACCATTACATAGTCCAAAAGGCATGACCAAATACTCAAAATGGCTCAGCGGCGTCTTGAAAGCCATCTTCCACTCATCCCCCTGGCGAATCCTGACCAAATGGTATGCATTACGAAGATCTAACTTGGAGAAAACGGTGGCACCATAAACGGGTTCGAAAGCGGAAGTGATGAGGGGAAGTGGGTACTTATTGTTAACGGTGATCTGATTTAAGCCCCTATAATCAATGCAGGGACGTAACAAACCATCCTTCTTCCCTACAATGAAAAAACCCGCCCCAAGTGGTGAGGAGGAAGGCTGAATAATACCTGCAGATAAAGAGTCATTTATGTAATCTGCCATAGATCTCTGCTCAGGACGTGAGATGTTATAGAGTCTGCTAGAGGGCAGAGGTGCACAGGGAAGAAGGTTGATTGCGCAATCACAGGGTCTGTGAAGTGGTAGGGATAGGGCCTTATTCTTACTAAATACTCCCTTAAGGTCATGGTACTCAAGGGGCACATGAGTCAAATCAATTACCTCATCCTTTTTGTTGGCCTGCTGGGGCAGATTAGGGGAAAAACCAGATTGAAGACAAGATGAATGGCAATTAGTGGACCAGGACTCAATGCGACACTTAGACCAGTCTAGATGTGGATTATGTTCTTGCAGCCAGGGGAAACCTAAAACTAATGAGCCTTGGTACACTGGAAATTAAAAAAAAATGTCATCTCCCTATGATTGCCATAGAATAAATGTTCAACTGGGTTGGTTCGTTGAGTTATCTGCTGTAACCTCTTACCATCTAGAGCTAGATCTGAATGTGGGGATTCAAGTAGTTCCACTTCTATACCTGCCTGATTTACCAACTCAGAATCTATAAGGTTCTGTTCGCAGCCAGAATCAATAAGAGCAGATAAGGTCATAGTACGCTGGTAATACCTGGTAGTAGCAGGTAAACTGAATCTGGGGCCTTTACAAATCTGAGGGTGGTCCACCAACCCTCCCCTTCAAAGCCAGTGGACCCTGTCTTTTAACGGCCCGGGGCAGACAGGACCAGTTGCTACGAAATGATCCATAGTAAAAACACTGCTTGGATACTCTGCGTTTCTGTCTCCCTTCAAAAGAGAGACGTGTGCGTCCCACCAACATGGGCTCTGGTTCAGAAACTGGTTGCTGAGGTGAAGCCTTGGCATAGGTTGGAGAATTACTCTTCAGCTGGGGGTTGTAATTTGACCTGTCTGCACTGGCTCTCCTTCTCTCTCTTATTCTGTTGTCAACTCGGGTTGCTAAAGAAATAACCTCATCTAACCAAATTCCCTGCAATCAGAAAACTGGGCTTCAGCCCACTGTAAAGCTTTGCCAGTCAGTAATCCAATAACATACAAAATTTTTACGTCATCATGGGGAAAGGAGCGGGGGGTCGGTTGAAAACCAAAGAACACTGAAGCAAGAATCCCCCACAATTGCCAAACTCACCAGAAAACTTATCCGGATTAGGGGAAGTGACATCACGAGAATGAGGTAACTGTTGGGATACTGGAAATGCAGTAGCGCCATCTGCAGGTGTGGTGGATGGAGTCCTTAGAGTTTTGTTGTAACATTGAGGCAATCTGTTCTAGCTGTTGATTAGTCTGGCGTTGTTGCTCTGAAAAGGAACGGAGAGAGGAATCATGAAAGTGGATCTGGTTAGCATGTTCAGAGAGAGTTCTACGGAGTGCTTCTGCTGGGTTTTGTTGGCCAGAGTGTTCTGTCATTTTATTTGCAATAGATCTGACCCACATACAGAGAACACTCAGAAGAACAGAATGAGTAAAAGGTTGTTTATTTGGAAGATGATAATCAAGAACGTAATGGTCGAAAATCTCACTGTGTGGAGAGAGGGGGAGAGGTTGAGTGAATACAGGGAAGCGGAAAGTAAACGAAACTGAGAACAATAAAGTAAAATGATTGTGAATTTGGCTTACTAGGTAGCTGAGGTCAGGATGCCAGGGGTAGAGGAGATTCAGGATCCAGGTTTAATGAAGGTGAGTCCGTAGAAGGTTTCTTGGGTGCTGTTCTGTGTGAGCTCGGAGTGGACAGGAATGAGTTCGGTGTGCAGATGGTTACATTGGAGGGTGGACAGGTTACGCTTATGGCTTGGTCCAGGAGAAGACGGGAGCAGGAAACTGCCAGCTTGATGTGAATCCAAACGAAGACAGGAGATAGGATATTAAATCCACAAAGCATAGATAGGCTTGATCATCCAGAGTAACCTCCGGAGACGTAGTCAGTACACAGTGACATAGATCCAAAGCTTAGGCTTTCTAAATCACTGGTGGCAAAACACTCTGCCATCCAAGTGCTGGCAGCCTCCTGCTTAAGTACTCCTCAGAGTAATCAGTGGAAATAAGTTGAACCTGTCACCCAGCACACCCGAGAGCTTCAGCACCGTCTGAAAATGAGCACATGTAGCAAGCACAAAAACACAAACACAACCCAGATCCTGACAGTGGTAAAGTAAAAATCTAAATTAGGTTAAATCTACAGGCAACGTGTTGCATTGGATTTTGTTCAGGGGTATTTCAGTAAAGCGAGTTGAATCCAAACGTATTTCACTAAACGTGTTCTTTGCCGATTGTAACATGACAGAATTTGAAAAGGTTCAAAAAGGCTTAAATGCATTTGCAAGGCAAACTTTCAAACTTTTAGAACTGCAAACACAATCTGTTTTTCAGATTACGTCTATTATGTAAAGAAACACTATCTCTGCCGTTTTACACTCTTTGCTGTTCAGCTGATGCAGGTGAGTGCAAGCAGAGATGTGATATCAGTAAATGTTCCCACACTCTATGGGAAGTAAATCATTTGCATCACCTTGGCAGTTGTTGGTCCCCTTAAGGTGTTTCAAAGTCATTTTAGCAATCAAGGAGGGATTATTGCCTTCACTTGACTTTGAAGCTCCAAGGTTTCCAAAACATAGGTTGACTTTAGGACTTCCCGGTCAGTTGACAGGTTTTTAATGAGGGGATTTTCAGTTTGAGCAGCGATGCAAGACTCAAGACATAGATGATCAGCTCCTGTAATCAAGCATTCTTTCACACTCCCCCCTTCATGCATTGTATGATTCTAGCTCCGATTTAAGTGTTGCACCCCAGGTTTTCATAGCTTCCTTGGTAGATGATCACTTTTAAAATCTGGTTTGATCTGACCTTTGTGCACAGATTGCATGGTTCAGGTTTTCCTTTAACAAATCAAAGGAAGACCAAACCTACCTTCAAAAGCTATAGATTTTATATTTTTGGTTTGCATTTAGACATTTTCAGTCCAGGGGCCTATTAACATAATTAGCTCTCAGAGAGCTTATCTTGGCTCAATGAATGGAAACAAGCGGACAGCTGGACTGGCTGTGTCACTGGTTAAAAAAAGCCTAATTACCAATTGTGAAAACCCTATATCTTTAGATTGATCTGGTTTGTTCAATTTATTTATTTCGAGCTGTTTTTACATTCCATCTTCATATGAAGTGAAGTTAATCAAATCTTGTTAATATTTATGTTTTGTAACACATTTGGCAAACTACAGAAGGATTTGGGAGCTGATTTGATTCAAAAATCATATATTTGGAAGAATTGTTTTTATAAATGAATGTATGCAAAAATTGGAAAAACAATCTAGTTGATACATGAGAAGCACTGATTTAATTACTCTCTTTCAATATGTTATTCAAGCTTTATGAAATATTCTTAATTGATCTGAATCTGGCTACATAGCTGGATTATAATAGCATGACTTGGATTCTGTTTCTTTCTTCACATGTTGTGACATTAGAACAGGGAAGGACAAATCCAGGGCCGGTGTCCTGCAACTTGTAGATGTGTCCTTTGTCCAACATACATGAATCAAATGGCTGAATTAGAGGGGTTGGACAATGAAACTGAAAAACCTGTCATTTTAGTGTGGGAGGTTTCATGGCTAAATTGGACCAGCCTGGTAGCCAGTCTTCATTGATTGCACATTGCACCAGTAAGAGCAGAGTGTGAAGG
>JAHUTJ010034634.1:0-15896 GCA_036250325.1 Characodon lateralis
TATATATATGTAGTGCACAATGCATTATTTCATGTGGTGGAATAATGTGGCTAAACAGTGGAAAAAGGACCACGTTAAAAAACATAATTACAACACCTTTTTGGTGATCCTTATTTGTACCTATTTTAATAAATTTAGGTGATGTTGATAAACCTGATTTTTTGTTTTTTAAACATCTAAGTTTTCTTTATTCAACACATTTGAACATTTTACATGTGCCATCAAAAGGGCCAAATAGCAGATAAATAATCAATAATAAAAACTAATTTCATTTTGTCACAACACTTTTCATAAATAGGTCAATTTAACATCCAGTTAATATTTGCAGTTTACCCAGATGACTTGTAAATGATCATTAATTTATTTGTGTGTGAGAATGTGTGTATGTGTTCATGCGCCAACATTTTTTCTTTGTCCAATCATTTAGCATTCTCAAAGCAGATTGCCGAATAAATTTAGTCATGAACTCAGAGCACCTGAATCCAGTTTATGTGCTGCTGACAAAGAGAGAGGCAAAAAGACTGAGATGAAAACAAATGAAGGTGTCAAAAACAGGAAGAGAAAGAGGAAGGTGAAAAACAACAAAAAAGGCCAGATGAAGGTTGTACAGAACAGGGAGAATGAGAGAGAGGGGGTTAAACACAGTTCAGGGGTTCAATTTCTGCTCACAGATGTGCATTCACAAACACTTGCATGTTCTCCAGTTTATCAGGTAAGTGACGCACACAAATCTGTGTCTGAGTCTGCGTCTGTTTGTGTGTGCTGTGTGCATTCTTAAACCTCAGGAGGCTGCTGTATCTGTGATAGTGAACTTTATTCTCATAATGAGACAAGTGTGCAAATGTGCACGTAAGTGTGTGTGGGTTAGTGGGTGGGGGTGGCTGTATATACAACAGCACAATAGAAGCTCTATCTATTGGCGTCACTTGGTTACAAATTTGGTCACACACACTGTATGGTAATGTGAACTTTGTTTCACCCAAAAACGAAGCATTTGACCTGACCATGTACTCCGCTTCACTTCTCATTCCCTTCTCTTTCATCTTCATCCCCTCTTCTCCCTGTTCATGTTAGTTCTTCCTCATTCTGTGCCCTGTATTGAATGACAACGTTGTTTAGATAGAAAGCAAACCCAACACCTCCAGATGGATTCTTTTTTCAATCAAAGCAAAATCCAGAGTATTCAAAAACAGGTTTGATATTTAAACCTTCAGGGAAAGTGTGATCTCTGTCACAGATAAAATTGAACCTCTGTTTCCATGGTGACATGGATCAAGTCATAATTCCCAAATTCATCTGGAGATGACACTAAGGTATTTTACTGACATTATTCTGTAGTACATTCTTAATCATGTACAATGCTAATTTAAAACAATGTTATGCAAAATACAAATAAGATAATACACATACAGTACAGTAAGTAAGTGACTGTTACAGTCATACAGTACAACTGATATTACACATGATGATACAGATTTTAAACTAATATCTGATCTTTGGCTAGTTATTGTGCTAATGCTTGATTTTGCTGGAAAAATAATTTAGATCAGGGGGTCCCCAACTAAAATAGCAGGAGGTCTACTACCTCCATCAACACACTTTGGGTTTCAAACATTTTAAATCAACTGACATACATATTTTCTTTCATTTTTATTTAACATTTAATTACCAATAGAGTTTTTGTTTTTTAATTACTGATCAATTATTCATATAAAATCATCTGCTGAAAATGAGTGCAGAAAAGTGCAATCCAAATACGAATATTAAACACACTTTGAATGGCACAGTTGAGCTGGGTTTGTACACCTTGGTATAACAATTCTGCTTAACCTGTTGTGCCTGTGGCAGGCATGGCAATTTCCTTAAACTTTACCTTAAGCTGTTGTCCTTTTCTATCTAAATGTGTGCTGTAAGAAACTATGTTATCACCCATGTAGCTCATACTCTCCTCTCAGTTAATTTATTCTCCTTGCCCTACTAGATGGTCAAACACTTATTTAAAAGGGGACCTATTACGCAAAATTCACTTTAGATCGTTTTGATACTTCCATTTGGGCCTCTAATGCTTCTACAAACAGTCCAACGCAAACACAAAAAAACATTCAGCCGTTGTTTGGCTCTAAACAAATGTTTTATATTTTCTAGAAAACGTGCCATTTCAAAAACTGTGTAATTGTGATGTCACAATTACGCTGGCACCTAGCAACATTATCTGAGTCCCACCCCTGACTACCAAAGCTCCACCCACTTGATTTTCAGTAGAGGATCATGTCTCATTGGCCGGTTTTACCTTACACACGCTTTACAATGGCTACCCTCAAAGGCAGATGTTCTGTTGTTGGCTGCAAAGACCCACGTGTCCATGTACATGCTCCTGATGTCGGATAACAGATATTTGTGGTTTCATTTGCGTGGTGTATTAGACATTGCAGCCCCCTCGAAAAAGGTAATTATTCATAGGAGGCTGGCTCCCTGGTTTAATTCAGAGCTGCGTACTTTAAAGCACAATGTTAGAAAATTGGAGAGAAAATGATGCTCTACAATAGGAAAAATAGCCTACTATTGTATAAAAAGACACTTTGTCAAGCCAGAACAGCTTATTTCTCATCATTAATAGAAGAGAACAATAATAATCATAAGTTTCTCTTTAGTACGGTTGCTAAACTTACACTGAGTCATAGTTTTGTTGAGTCATCCATTCCCTTGGCTCTCAGCAGTCATGACTTTATGGGATTCTTTTTAAATAAAATTGATTCTATTTAAAAATAAAATCTTTGACATACTCCCGAAGATGATTACTTCATCCTCAGTAAGTGAGACAGCATTGGAAGTAACTGTAGAACCTGATGTACAGTTTTGATCCTGTGGAGCTTCCTGAGTTATCAGAAATATAAGGCTCTTCTAAACCTTCAACTTGTATGTTAGACCCAATGCCAACCAAATTATTCAAGGAAGTGTTCCCACTGATTACAAACCCCATTTTAGATATGATTAAACTATCCTTAGTAAATGGATATGTACCACAGGCTTTTAAGGTAGCTGTAATTAAACCTTTACTTAAGAAACCTTCACTTGATCGAGATGACTTGAAAAATTACAGAGCTATATCCAATCTTCCGTTCTTATCTAAAATTCTTGAGAAAATAGTTGCTAATCAAATGTGTGAGCATTTACAAAGCAATGACCTGTCAGATCCTGGTCATTTTTGCCTGCTACTAACTCTCTTCCACCAGTAGGGGCGTTAGGAGCTGAGTTCTGGGTGGTCAGGTGTTTTGCATGAATGTCATCAGCTGGAGGACTATAAGAAGGAGGCGAGCCAGTACTTCGACGCCTGAGTATTTTGCCTCTTTGTGGTATTTAACCTGGCCAATTCATGGAATTGTTTCTGTGAGAAGATTCTGTTTTTGTACCTTGACTAATGTTTGTTTTTGTCTCAGGTTGACCAAGCCTTGTTCATGAGAGATATCAGAAGGAACTTACCAACAGTTTTTAAGGACTCTGGATTCTTGTTTTGTTCCGCTGGCAGCCAGATCAGATGTTGTCCTCACAGCTTCAAGCGAACCCTCCACCATAACTCTCAGGACTCTCCTGCTACGGCAGTGTTGCATAGCCCGCCGCTCACCAGGATCACAACCTCTCTCCCTGGCGGACTTAACCCTACCCAAGGTAAGCTTTCCCTATAGAGTATATTTGAGAATTTCAGTTGTGGTTTCTTACCTGCGTCTGTTTTGCCTTGCAGTCTCTCTGCTAATTCTGTTTCCTGCACCTAAGCCTGAAAATAAAGTTTTCTTAAACGTTTCTCTGGTTAATCGTGTTTTTCTGCATGTGGGTCAAGTCGGCCATCAACAATATGACATGACCTGTTGAAGAGTTTCAGTCAGGTTTCAGAGCTCATCATATGCACTGAAACAGCTTTGCTTAAAGTCAATAATATTCTTATGGCCTCAGATAATGGACTTGTGTCTGTACTTGTCCTGTTAGATCTCAGTGCTGCATTTGATACAGTCCATGACAATATTCTCTTAGTAAGGCTGGAATATGCTGTAGGGTTCAGGGGATTAAATCTTATTTGTCTGACAGATTCCAATTTGTTCATGTAGATGATAAATCATCTTTAAACTCTAGGGTTAATTGTGGAATACCACAGGGTTCAGTACTTGGGCAAATTCTCTTCACATGTCATTTAAATCCCATATATATGTATATATATTTATATATGTATATATGTATGTATATATATATATACATATATGTATACATATATGTATATATATATATGTGTATATATATGTATGTGTATATATATGTATGTATATATATATGTATGTATATATATATGTATATATATATATATATATATATGTATATATATCAAGGGTAATCGTCCAGCTGAAAGGGGACTGACTCTCTGTCCACGTCTGAAGTTTTTTTCTTGCCTCTAACAAGTTTTACAAATTTGCCATCCATCTTGGTGCTATATAATAAAGTGTAATGAGCCAAGTTGGGTGTATGAATGCTTTACCTTACAATTTTACACTGGTTAGTCAAGAAACCATAATGATAACTTTCATAGTGGCTCCTTTTTTAGTTGTGCGTAAATGGACTAAACTTCTAGCACCTTGCACTTGCCAACGCATTCATGCACCAATACACAGATCGGTTGGCAACTTGAGGTTGAGTGCCATGCCCAGGGGCACATCGGCATGTGGCAGGAGGAAGCTGGAATCAAACCCACAACTTTCAGATTGCAAGGCGACTCCTTTTTCCACGAAGCCACAGTCGCCTCAAGAGGAGATCTGACAATACTTGGGGGGTATCGATGTGCTTTATTTGAAACGCGGATAAGGCGCCAGGTACATTGGCCCATACGAGCTTTCAAACAAGGACATATATCAGCATAGTTTATTTCTCTATACCTAGTCCAGCATTATTTACAAAATAAATTAGAAAAAAATTACTAGACTGTTGGAGGAAGGAGGGTCCACCCCTCCCCTCCAACAAAACTTCAAGGTTTTTCCTTGTTCTTCCTCTCTCTGCTCCTCATGCTGCATGGGGCTGCCTTACATCAAGACTTTAATGGATTTGTTCATCTGCCACAAATTGGAAACAATATTGTGTCTTTTCCGCCATGATACACTGGTAACGTTCAGATGGTTGATACTTTACTGCATGTCAGGATTTTCTTGAGGGGGTGGGTGGTCCTGTTGGTCTATTTTTCCAGGAAAACTGTGCAGACATGCATTACTCCAGTTTAGTTGAAGGGTGTCTGTGCTGCTGGTTGGTGATACCATACTGAGTAGAGTTAACCAGTTTTTTAAGTTATTTGGCAGGAAAGACGCAAATTTGCTCCTCCCTGCATTTTAGACTGTATCACAGCTTGTCCTGTTGTAATCTCTTTTAAAGCAAATAGAATATTTATTACTGATGGTGGATGGGTGTTAACAGCAAACCATTACTAAAAATATATATTATTATCCAACAAGTTCATAGATTTAAATATTTCTTTTATTTTGAACATTTAAGGCAGTGGTGTTTTTACAGACACCACATATGCAGGAAAATATTTCCAAGTCCAAGGATGCTAAACATGTTTTTCACATGGTTTTTGAAAATTCAAGTGCTCACAGTTAAATTTCTCCCTGAATTAGTTTTTAGTGTGAAACACTTCACTTATCATTAGACTAAACTGAGGTCCAATAGGCGGCGTGCTCGGAGCAAGCAGTTCAGTCTGATCTCCACCCTCCCCTCCATCCTCCCTCTGGATGTCTCTCCCTCTACTTCTTTCCCTCACTTCTTCCTCCTCTCTTCACAGTGTATCAAGTGCATCATCCTCTCACACCTCGCTTTGCCCTCGAGAACATCGCCTTGAATCACACACACACACACAGACATTCAACAGACTTGAACGGCATCACTTCGTAAGTAAGACAAGGAACTGGCGACACCAAAGGGTCTGGCTTCTGTCACTCTGCTACCTCGCTTGGACACATAACTGCAGAGAGGAGGAGTGGGAACAGAGTAGGAAGGGTGAAATAGAGCGCTCAGGAGCAACAACACATGGGATAAAGATGCAGAATATTAAGACATGGAAGTGGAAGTGAGACATATGGGGCCAGAGAGAGAAAAAGGCAAAGGGAGTTTTTTCTTTTTCTTTTTTAAAGACAAACAAAAAAGTGAGAGAGCAAGTGAGCGACAGCAGAACCAATAGAGAGGGACTGTTTTTCTCAGCGCATGTTGTTCGTTGGCGTGTCACCAGTTAGCATGAGGCAGATGCAACCAGGAGGGCTCAGTAATTATTGCAGTGAACCTCCCTCAGAGCACAGGTGCTTTCTACTTTTTAATCTTCACAAAGATTCACTGGAGCCAAACTGGTTTTCAACATTTCTCCTTGGTTAAGTCAGGCAGAACAAGAAAAAGTAAAGCAGCTGAAGCTCCTCTGAGAGTTTCCTCAGAGCAAAGCAACGCATTTTAGATGAAATGAAATTTTTGCAATTTTTCCCCCTCCGTTTGCATATGAACACCGTATCGCCGTACATTCCCTGCTTCAGTTTGACTGTTGCGTCCACTGTTGTCTCTTATCATGTCAAGTTCAGCAGCGCTCATGCTCCTTTTCAACAGGTGTTTGTGGATCCCAATGTAGCAGAGCGGCTTCCTGCAAACTCCTGATAAGCTCCCATACTCAAAACAAGTCACCCAGCCTCTGATAGAATCTGCATATACCTGCAATCAAACGATTCAACCAAGTGACAGAAGTATTCCCTTGCAGACTGGGAGAGATAAGTTATCTGCGTTAGTTGTGCTTTCCTGCACCTTGAACAATGTATTAAGATACATTTGGACTCACTTTACATAGATTGC
Organism: Characodon lateralis; assembly: GCA_036250325.1. NCBI lineage: Eukaryota > Metazoa > Chordata > Actinopteri > Cyprinodontiformes > Goodeidae > Characodon > Characodon lateralis. Next base: position 6,859 of record JAHUTJ010034634.1, read on the forward strand.
CAACACAGTCACATTGCTCACACTGCTTTTAATGTGCACAAGTATGTCATAGTTAGGACTGGAGAGGACTGTGTAAACCTCTTGTTGGTACCTAATGAAATTAAATGATGAATAACTCCAAACAAATGTTGCCCTGTGAAATAAATTAACATGTGAATTACACACTGGGAAGTTTTTACAATATACCCATTGAGGTAATACAAAAAAGCACATGATCAGCCATAAGTTCAACATAATCAAAGAGGCTGAGGGGCATTTTTAGGTTTAGATGGAGCAATACAATTTGTCTTGGTCAAGCCTGCCGCTGGGTTCGTGCTGTGGGAGGCTTTTCTGTCAAATACCCTTGAAAAATTAACCAGTTTTAGAAAGCAACAAGGGTTTAAAATATTTAGTTCAGAGAAACTCCTAAAAAACAAAACAAAACAAAAAACATAAATAAGGTAAAATGCCTAAACACTAACTCTGTGTTAAACACTGTCAGAAACAATTAAATAGCGAAAATGTGTCATTAGAAGCTGCTATAAAGATTGTCCTCGTTTTACCCCATTAAATATGTATGTTCATTTAAACTTAAAGTAGAGTTTTAGATTTTGCGTGTACATTCTTAATGTAGATTCTGAGGAAACTCAAAATCAACAGTTTTGCCACAGCTTGCCTTATTTTATACTGTAGTTGCCTTTTATCATAGGTTAATTTTTAGGTCATTTAAACATGTTTTGTTATAAATTAAAAACAATTAAATCGATAAATATGTAAAAATGTGGGAAAATATAGCAATAATGTTGTTCCAATATAGCAATAATGTTGTTCCAAAGAAGTGGCCTTTTTTTGTCTTTTTTTAAAGGCAATTAATACATATACTATATGCATACCGTGTCTTGCTAAAGTAGTCTTATCCTTTGAAATTTCTCAGATTTTGTCATGCAAACACATTTTTGGGGGATTTTATGTGTTAAATCTACAAAACGTAGTGCATTATTGTGATGTGAAACATTTTTTTTTATCTAAAAAGAATGAAATGCATTTGTGTTTAACTCCCTCTACTGATACCCTTAAATAGAATCCATGCAACCAATTGCCTTCAGAAGTAATCTCATTAGTAGCTAGAGTCTACCTGTGCATATTTTAATTTCAGTATAATTGCAGCTGCTCTGTGGAGGCCTCAGAGAGAAGCAAACAAACTGCAAATCTACCAAGACAAGTAGCTAGGCATTCTTGTTAGAAGCAGCCAAGAGGTCACTGGTATCTCTGGAAGGGATCTGGCAGAGATCAACAGCTCAGGTGGGAGAAGTTGTTGACAGGGCAACTATTAGTCATGCAATCCACAAATAGAAGATAGAAATATCCTTAATTGTCCAACATTGGGGAAATTCAGGTGTACGAGCATCAAGGTGAAAGGCAAATGGAAGCACACAGATACTCACAAAGGTAAAAAAAAAAATATATATATATATATATATATATATATATATATATATATATATATATATATAAATATATATTAAAACAAAGAGAGACTGTACAGTAAGGGATATGTTTACAGCATGAGTGAAACATATTGTACAGTTATTAAAAACAGCTTACTCAGATAAAGATAAATGTGCAACTGAGTAGGGTGATTTTTCAAATGTACATGTGTATGTATGTTTGAGCATTTAAAACAACAACAGACTATTTACAAGAAATGGAAGAAATGTGCAAAAACAGCAGGGATAAAAACACTTAATGAGTTTGTTGGTAGTTTGTTAAAAATTGTAACAGCTGCTGGGAGGAAGGATCATCGATAACGCTCCTGTGTATACATGGGATGCAGCAGTCTGTCACTGAAGGAGCTCTATAGTTCTGCAACAGCTTCATGCATGGGGTGGGATACATTGTCCAACTGTGAAGTTATTTTTGCCAGAGTTCGTCTCTCAATAGTTTGACTTATTGTATGTTGTACTGTCCGATGGTCTGCATTGTCAACATGAAGATTAAACCATTGGCATATCTTTGTTTATAAAGCTATGCTTGGCCTTCTCCTTTTATATCTAACATATTAGATTATGTGTAAGTGTAGGATCTTACTACATTCATTCTCAAAATCTATTCCTATTTACGATGCCAAGGGCTCACACTGAATTGAGGAAACAACATTCAAGTACTTTGCCCCTCATGCATGAATTTAGCTCCAGAATGAGCTATGTTTAAAGAAACTTGTTTCTGAGTTTAAACAACTGCTTAACATTTTAAATAGTCAAATCTCTGAATGCAAATGTTTTAATTATTTGACTGCACTGTTGAATATGTTGTTGGACTGTACACGCTCAACCTGAAGCCCCTTTTACACACTCAGAGCTCCACTAATAGCATCATTGTAAGGGCAATCTCTTGTACGAGCTTCCTCTGATGGTCTTTACTCACTATCCCCCCTTCCCCCCCTTCTCCCCTTTAGCTCCTCTGTAAACTCTCTGGAGTCTGACCCCTTGTAAGCACTCTGTAATCTGTGCTGTCAAACTAATACCCCAGTCTTTCCCTACACAGGTCACCAGTAGCTTTCCATCTTGAACACATCTGCTGAGATAGTTGGTGTTCCTGCCAACCACCCCTCCTCCTCTTCCGCTTCTGTGCTCACACACACACAAACACAGACACGTATGCTCGCACATTGCTATAGCTCAGCCCGAATGGGTAATGTTTAGCACAGCAAGCCTTGTTGTACTTGAAAACAAATCACTGCTGTGTGGCTTAATAATGTAATGAGTCTTTTAAGCCATGCAGACAAGTTGATCTGCTGGCGTACAAATATGGGAACGTACTTCATTACATCCTCTCTCTCTCTCCCTCCTCTTCCTCAAAGTGTTGTTCCTGTTGTGTCATCTGCACGGTAATTTCTAAATAGGTCAATCCAGACAAGAAGCTTCAATCTGCAGTGAAGCACAGGAGTGCCAAAAAAAAACAACCCAACAACCAAAGTAGAAAGGATGTGACTGAAACTATAGTGTAACTTTAAGATTAAAAGATTTTTCCCTGAATCATTTGACAACAAAGCTAGAAAAGATCCCACAGAACATTAGCTATTGTAGCTTTTGTATTCAGTAGTCACACATTTGTCATAGTCAGGAAGAAAACATGTTGAATTTCTAGTTTAACAGAAGGATATGACCTTAAAAATAAAACTAAATATTAGTTCACTGGCTCTGCTTCTCTGCATTGTATCTGCAAATCCTTTACTTAACCACAAGGAACTGATGGAGGCAGTGGCTGGCACAGAAGATTAAGAACAAAACATTTTCTTTCTGCCTCTTTTTTTTAATATGTTTTAAATATGACGTATACTGATGAAAAGCCTGCCCAAATGTCGGGCATTGCCTCAGCTTTGGTCATGGCTGTCGACTCGTTCGCTCTTGAATGAAAAGAATTCTGGAGGGATAATGGCACAGTTCAGGGGGGGGTCATTGCTGTCTGCGTTTCATCGCACAAAGGGAGCCTGTGTAAGAGATACAGCATTATCTGTTGTACAGCATAGGGCACAGGTCAATCTCAATCAGCCTCTTTTGTCGAGGGGCTCAGCTGATATTCCAGGCATCATTTTTTTTCTCCATAAATATCACCAGATCTGAATTCCAGTTGTACACCATAAGGGACAATCTTCCTTCGAGTGCAGCGATTTGCTACCTGAACAATGGTTTTTTGGGCATTGTACAGCAGAGACGACTTTGACCGCGGCACCCTACCAGTAATGAAGTTCCTTTGCAAGTTGTGTGGGGTCAGTTTCCCTGCAGATGGGAGCTGGGAGTCAGGGGGTCTTGGGACCATTGAAATCTAGAAAGACATTTCCATTGTAGAGTTTCTTTCTGGGAGAGGAAGATACAACAGTGTCCAAGGTTTGTAAGGCTTATAATAGATTTGCAGTGCAGTCATTACCTGTCCAAGGACTCAAAGAAAAGAGCTTTCAGAGCAGATGCTCCCCTAACTCAAGGTTTGTACACTCAGGAAGTTAGATAGAAAAAGACATGGAGCTGAGGCATAAAGAACTACTTGGGAATATTCTTCATGGTTTTCTCCTTGTGGCTGCATTTCTGTAAGACCTCTTTTAGGTCACTCTAAACTCCTTCCCCCTTTTACAATATTCCCCTAATCATGATTTTTCTCTCAATGCTGTGTTCACTTTACAGGGCCTCTGCCAACTTGTTTGGTAATGATCCTCGCTCCCTGTGATGACTGGAATCCTTTTGTGCTGTCTGACACGTTTTATGTTTGAAAGGGAACAGAGGGCGTTTTTACAATGGCCTTTTATCCCCTGTGAGAAATATATGAGTCTTTTGGTGCAGCTAATGAAGGCGCTTTCATGTCCCCCACCAGTAGTGTTGTGTAGAGATGGATTTTCCAGGGCCCACACAGACCTTGTGTACCCCGCAGCACTTTGTGTCTGCCACCAGTTTCTAAGAATTGATCTAACGGAACGGTGAAAAATTTGTAAAGACAAGAAAAGAATTTGAGATGGACCGATCAGAATTTTGTGCCCCATTTCTATTCTCCAGTTTTTGTAAATCTGCCAAAACCAGTTCAAGCCAATTCTAATTGTCCTATTTGGCAAAACAAAATATTTTTTCTGGCTTCTTTGCTATATTTACTCATTTATATTAGGAGCGGAGGTGACGTCACACAATGTGTGTGAGAGAGTACTTGCTTTAAAACAGAGGGCTACTAACGTTATGACAGTAAATAAATATTAGCAGTGGTCCAATAGATCCAGTTCATAAAGCAAGATGAGACACGATTTAGAAATGTATTTGGGAAAAAATATAGTCTAGAATTTTTACAAATCTCAAAATACTTCTTAAAGAACCCGTAATAGTGCAGAAAGGTCCAGTCAAAGTATGACTTTTCCATTCATCACATGCTTTATGCTTGTCCATGTCTAGGGTGGCTCTAATGCCAAAAAGCATTGGATTCCTTCCTTTATTTCTTGTAATGTGGTTATTTTTCTTGTCGATTTATAACAAGATCCTAATTCCCAAAAACTTTTTAAAATCTCCCTTTTTGAGCCAAGTGCTGAAATTGTTTCAATTAAAGTGATTTTTAGGTATGTTTGAAGAAAAGTAAATTTGTGCCTAAATTTGCTAAACAATACATTCAAACTTTGCACCTTTGCATTTCACAAATGTAGTAAAGGTTTCATTTATTACAAAATGTATTATAAAGGATCAGTTTTGAATTAGTAATTTCAGGTTTGATCATCCTAAGTATTTCAGATTTTGAACTAGACATGATTGAATATTGTCCAGACTCACTAAAAAGGGTGAAATAGGCCTTTAATTTAGAGCTGACAGTTAACATAAGGGCACATGCTTCAAACTTTAACACAGTTTGAAGCATGTGCCCTTGGAGGGTAGGATATCGCAATATTCTCCCAGTTTTTCAACTCAGTCATATCATGTCTGGCATGACACTCTCTCTAGTTTATTTTATACCACATACCCCAAAATGCTCCCCTATAAAGATTTAAGTCATGGAGGCTTCTTTCGTGTGTATTTAATTGAATCTTTATTAGCTGAATATGTGAACAGGGTATTTACTACTTCCTTTTATACTTAAGGATAATATTCTCAAATATATATGCAAGATGTCAAGCTTAAAACACTCACCTTCACATCTAAGCCCTCATAATAACACCTTGGACTTATTTCACCAGACATGGTCACATAATAAAAGCAACTACCAGGCAATTTGCAAGACAAAATTCACTTTGACAAAAAATCTTGTATGTAAGATCTTGAGATCTTCTGCCACAAGATTACTCCTCCTACATTAGCTATGTTAGAATTAGTAACTGTAAAGATCAGTTCTCCAGGGCCAGTGTCCTGCAACGTTTAGATGTGTCGTGGTCTTACGAAATCGAAATTAAATGGTTGAATGAAGCAGTCAAGATTTCCAGAGTCCTGCTATTCACCTTATTATTTGATTCAGATGTTTTCAAGCAGAGACGCATCTAAAAGTTGCAGGACACTGGACCGTGAATACTGGAGTTTGACTCCCCTGCCCTTGAGAATGTGGGCCCTTACTTTAAGTCTGCCGTGGCCTTCTGTCTTGCCATTTATGACAATCAGAAGTTACAACAGTCTACTGTGACGTAGTGAAGGGGAACTTGTGAAACATCAAGTACGCTCACGTCTCTGAAGTATGTGTGTTGCTCTTAATGTACTTCCGTACTGAATACGACATGCATATTAGGATCAATGTTGTGGAATTTAGTGTTGTGCTGCTTCATGGTCTTGTTTGTTACTTTTCCATGACGTCACAGTCCTATTTACTTATTTTTTTTTATAATAAAGGATCATCTGACCAACTGGAAATGAAATGTGCTTACAAAATGTATTAGTGGAATAAATTAGAAAGTGATGCCATTGTCTTAGTTTCATTTTCAAGCATCCAGCATGTCAAGCCGAGTAAACCTGTTTTTTGGGCAATTGGTCTGATGTAGGTTCAAAATGATAAAACAGAGCAACTTTGCTGTAATATGTTCAGCTATTCTGTTACCTGCTGAAATATCTAACATTTTTCTTTATTCAGTAACAGGATCCACACTGGCCAGTCAGTGGTCAGAGCAGTTCAAACTTTAATTTATCTATTTCCAATCACTGTCTGTTCTACAAAGAACAATTTCTGGTTTTAGTCTTTACTAGTTTCCAGTTTAGCTCAAGAGCAGGAAAGGAAGTAAGGTGAGTTTGAGCTGGCAGGCCATGCTTTGCCCCCGGCACTCAGCGCTTCACCAACACAACCATCATCATTATCAAGGTGACCATTACTACCCCCTTGTTTCAAAGACAGTCATTAAGGCTCCTAAGAACAGAGGCTGGGTCAGAAGGAAAGATACAGAAAGAGACAGAGGATAAGGAGGGGCGGACAGATAAGAACTGAGAAGAGAAGAAGACGAGGAGGAGGAAGGGGTGTGAGGAGAAATTATGATGAAGGAAAAAAAGTGTGATTGGAGAATGAGAGAGATGGAAGGAGGAAGTGAGTATGTGTGAGAATAAGTGAAATAATTAAGGAAGCACTTCACCAAGGGCATATTGTGCTAACCAGAATGTGTCCCTATATACACACACAGAGATCAGTGTTAACCATTGTGAGATCCTGTCAACTCTGCGGTGAGTGCAACTTTGCTTGTAAGGGTCTTGTTCTTTTGCTCGGGGTAATGGGATATCAAGCCTCTTCATGGATTTAATTGTCTCTTTATAATCAGATTAATTAGCAGACTTATGCTTATCGGGTGCAGACAAACCACAACACCTACCCTCCAGTATATCTCCCTTGTTGCACTTCAGTGCCCTTAGGTGTCATTGTGTTCAACATGAACTCTAAACTAAAAGTTTGAGTAAGTGCATGCAATTGCAAACTGAAACAGCCTCGTCTACATACAATACATGATTATATCCTTTCAAGTATGCACCCTTTTCTACTTTGAGTATTCTGTACAGTACGACCAGGGACAAATATCTTCGTCAATAGCGGTAAACAGAATTATTCTGGGCGTTTAACATCTAAGGCCTCAGAACAAGGCGCATGTGGAAAACAAGAGCAGTGAGTTCAATGGTAAAACAAGAAATGAGTCTTTTTTTCTTCAAGAATACAAGAGGGAGCAGGGTAAATAATTAATTTCCTTTTGCTCAGGGCACGTCCTATTGTCACCGTCTAACAAGCACAAGGACAGGCGGCCGGCGGGCCTCTTATTGCTTGTGAACGGCAGAGAGGAAAAGAGACAGAGCGAGAGGAATAGGGGAGGCATGGTAATGTGCTCTTTGATCCTCCTTCGTTAGCCCTTGGTGTGCTTCCTATGTTTGCTGCCGCCGAGAGAGATGGTCAGATCATGCCCTTAGCTCTGCTGAGTATGTGTTCGTCCATGCTTGTGTGCACTCCGAAAGGACAGTAAAGGCACTTCCTTCCTCTAATACAGTCCAGGTGGAGCTGCTTGTTCTTAAGCAACCCATTATTTCAACACAAATACAGTGCCTTGCAAATGTTTTCACACCCCTTGCATTTTTCCACATTTTTCCCATTGCAACCACAAACTTCAATTGATTTCATTGGGAATTTTATGAGGTAGTGAAAAGAAAAGAAAACTATACATGCTTCTCTAATTTGTTTTACAAGTAAAACTCCTCAAAGTGTGGTCTCCATTTTTATTCATTCTCCCTGATTCAGAACAACCTTTTAATCCAACTGCAGCTTCAGGTTTTTGGTTAAGTTTCTCCCCGCTTTACACATCTGGAAACTGATCCTTCTGCCCCACCATTTCTATTTACAAAACACATTCAGTCAGACTGGAGGGAAACCATCTACCAACAGCAACTTTTAGGTTTTGCCACAGATCCTCAGTCAGTCATGAACTTTGACTGGACCATTCTAACACATGAATATTCTTAAATTTAAACCTTCCACTGTAGCTTAGACTGCATGTTTAGGGATGTTGTCATGCCTGTCCAATGCATGAACCATTAGCATGTTCTTAACTCAACCCATCTTTTTATCAACTCTGATCAGCTTCCTTGTCCAAGCACCCCCAAATTATGGTCTTGCTACCACTATGTTTCACAATGGGGAGTTTGGTCAAAGTGATGTCGTGTTGGTTTTCTGCAATAAAATGTATGAATCTATTCTAAAACTAGTTCTGATATGTGTTCGGGAGCATTGTACCGTTGGAATGACCAGTAATATGATGTAAATTTTTAATAATTTGGAGTCAGTGGTCCTATTTCATGATTTTTCCCACCTTGTGCAATTGTAGCACTAGTACCAAAATTCAATTCAATTCAAAAATACTTTATTAATACCAAAGGGAAATGAAATGTTGTTGTAGCTCATTATGAAGGTTTCTTCAAAGAAGATGTAGATGCTGATGGCTGTGGCCAGGAAGGATCTCCTGTAGCGCTCCATCTTCCAGCAGATCTGAAGAAGCCTCTGACTGAAGACACTCTGTTGTTGTAGGACAGTCTCATGAAGAGGATGCTCAGGGTTCTCCATAATGTTCTTCATTTTATGAAGAATCCGTCTTT
>JAHUTJ010034635.1:0-16146 GCA_036250325.1 Characodon lateralis
CATGAGGGACACAGTCGAATGCCTTCTCCAGGTCCACAAAACACATGTGGACCAGTTGGGCAAACTCCCATGAACCCTCGAGTACCCTGTAGAGGGTACAGAGCTGGTCCAGTGTTCCATGGCCAGGACGAAAACTACACTGCTCCTCCTTTAAGCCGAGGTTCGACTATCAGTCGGACTCTCCTCTCCAATACCCTGGCATAGGCCTTACCAGGGAGGCTGAGGAGTGTGATCCCCCTGTAGTTGGAACACACCCTCCAGTCATCCTTCTTATGAAGAGGGACCACCACCCCAGTCTGCAAGTCCAGAGGCACTTTCCCCGACCGCCACGCGACGTTGAAGAGGTGTGTCAACCATGAGCTCCACAACATCCAGAGTCTTGAGGTACTCAGGGCAGATCTCATCCACCCCCGAAGCCCTGCCACCGCGGAGCTTTTTAACCACCTCGGTGACTTCAGAATGTCAACCTCGACTCCCCAGCTTCTGTTTCTGTTACTGCCCAATAATGTCCCCAGTCGAGATCAGCAGCCTCCCACCCACACTGTAAACAGTGTTGGCGAAGCACTGCTTCCCCCTCCTGAGGCGCCGGATGGTTTGCGAGAATCGCTTCAAGGCCATCTGGTAGTCTGTCTCCATGTCCTCACCGAACTCTTCCCAGGCCAGAGTTTCTGCCTCTGCCACAGCCCAGGCAGAGGCACGCTTAGCCTCACGGTGCCCATCAGCCGCCTCAGGAGTCACACAAGCCAACCACAGCCGATAGGACTCCTTCTTCAGCTTGACAGTGTCCCTTACTGCCGGTGTCCACCACCAGGTTTGGGGATTTCCGCCACGACAGGCACCACAGACCTTACGGCTGCAGCTACGGGCAGCAGTATCGACAATAGATGCGGAGAACATGGTCCACTCGGACTCTATGTTTCCAACATCCCTCGGAACCTGGTCAAAGCTCTCTCGGAGGTGGAAGTTGAATACATCCCTGGCCAAGGGCTCTGCCAGACGTTCTCAGCAGACCCTTACTATGCGCTTGGGCCTGCCAAGTCTGTCTGGCCTTCTCCTCTCCCAGCAGATCCAACTCACCGCCAGGTGGTGATCAGTGGACAGCTCAGCTCCATCCGAATGTTGCAGCAGAAATCGAGACTCATCAGACAAGGTAACGTTTTTCCAATCTTCTATTGTCTAATTTTTGTGAGCCTGTGCGAATGGTAGCCTCAGTTTCCTGTTCTTAGCTGACAGGAGTGGCACCCGGTGCGGTCTTCTGCTGCTGTAGCCCATCTGCCTCAAGATTCGACGTGTTGTGCATTCAGAGATGCTCTTTTGCATGCCTTGGTTGTAACAAGTTTGTTACTGTTGCCTTTCTATCAGCTCGATCCAGTCTGGCCATTCTCCTCTGACCTCTGGCATCAACAAGGCATTTGCGCCCAAAGAACTGCCGCTCACTAGATATTTTCTGTGTTTTGGACTATAAACCCTAGAGATTGTAGTGTGTGAAAATCCCAGTAGATCAGCAGTTTCTGAAATACTCAGACCAGTCCGTCTGGCACCAAAAACCATGCCACATTCAAAGTCACTTAAAACACCTTTACTCCCCATTCTGATGCTCGGATTGAATGCAGCAGATCGTCTTGACCATGTCTACATGCCTAAATGCATTGAGTTGCTGCCATGTGATTGGCTGATTAGAAATTTGCGTTAATGAGCAGTTGGACAGGTGTACCTAATAAAGTGGCCGATGAGTGTAGATAACATTGGTGAACTTTCCAAGTAGTGGCTGGCCAAACAAAAATATTCCATTAATGCTTCGAAGATTCACCCAGGAGGTAACAAAAAACCCAGAACAGCATCTAAAGCACTGCAGGTTTAATTTCCCTCATTAAGATCAGTGTTTACTATTAATCAAGAGACTGTGTATCCATTGGACAATTCCAAGGCAAAAACAAGAACTGACTATAACAAACTCAAAGGCCCATCTCACATTTCCCCTAAAATAAGGAACCCCAAGGCTTTGGGGAAAATGTTTTGTGGATTGATGAGTCAAAAAGGGAACTTCTTGAATGGTGTGTGCTTCGTTACATCTGCCGTGCAACTAAGAATTTTAGAAAAAGAATATTATGCCAACGGTAAAATACGTAGTTTGATGGTCTGGGGCTGCTTTACTGTTTCAGGACCTGGACAACTTGCAGGGATCGAACCATAGATTTGGTTCTCCAACAGAAAATCCTGAAGGAGTGGACCTAAATCGAGTTGAGTCGCAATGTAAATGCCCATTCTATGTTTATAAGCTGATTCTATGTTGTTACCAGTAATGTCCAGCAGAGGATGCTGTAGCCTAGTTCGTAACGAGCTGTGACTTTAAAAAAACAGAAAAGAAGAGGGTAAAAAAGTTTTGCTAGTCTCCTGTCAGTCAGTACTTGAGGCTGAAATATCCTGCAGACTAGAGGAAGAGGAGGATGTGCCTCATCTTTGTGACTCTGAACTAATAGGGCACATTCGTCAGAAAACAGCTCAAGGCTTCCTAGCAGCACAACACAGACTTTACCAGCATAAACACTTTGCATCCCTTGGACAGCGGAGCGAGGTACATGTTTAGAGTTGTATTACAATGTGAAGTGTGTACTTATGTAATGTATCTATGTTTTGTGTCAAACAAAAGCACCTAAGCAGATGTATTTTATTTTTAGTTTTCACGGTATATTTTGGTGCATTCCAACTTGGTTTCGGATTAAGTAAACGTGACTACTGCACCCGTCGAAGCTCTCCGTGTGTTTTTGGTTCTGAGGGATTGCTACAGTGAAAACCCGTCGCTGAATGCAAGCTAGTCGCTGAGTGCAAGCTAGTCCCATAGTAGACGAGTGCAACCCTCAAGTCAGCCGAGAGAGACTACTCCTGTCAAGAATCATTGATACTTCATCACTGCTTTTCATATTGAACTCTGACTTAGTGAATCAAAAGAGTTCAGGTAGTGTACTCAGTAAGGACTTTGCTGATAAAAGGATTAATTACCCACTCATTAATTTAGCATTTTATGCTTTAAATGCAGTTGTGGTTTAATATTTTAAAGCTATTTATTAAAGTGCATTATTTATTATTTAAATTGTATGGGTTGTGTATCCTTCAGATTAACTTGTGGTATATCAGCAGTATTTACAGAGATATTTGGCATATATGTGGTTGCAACTTGTGTACCGACATGGTTTAAATGTCTGATCTGAGAGTTGTTTCCCAAACCATCTTAAAGTTAAAGCAACACTTATTCAAATTTAACTCCAGACATTTCTACAAAGTGCAAACGCACATTAAAGGAACAAAATGTCGTGTCCTGCTGAAGAACCCGACAATGTAGAGCAGCAAGAAGTGAGATCCAGCAATCGTGAAAGACGCTTGACTGAAAAGGGCAAAGAAATGCATGAACAGGATGCAAAGAAAAATGAAAAAGCATTTAACAGAGCATATAATTATTGGAAGGAGTTAGCTAAAGAAATCAGAACAAAACTGAAGGCTTTCTGCTCACCTGAAAATTTAAACAGTGTCAGCCATGACATAAGGGACAAGCATGCAGTTGTACAACAACATTACGAGCCCATTCGCCGCAACCAAAACATGACCCCAGACATAGTCAAGAAAATGGATGCTTGTGCTGTGCTTACAACAGACATTTGTGAGATCATTGCAAAACGACAAGAAAACAGTGATCAGCCTTTTAATGATTGTCTTGAAAAGGAAAGGGTAAGGGTGATGCTAAACAAAAATGACTATGGCTCTGTGTTCGGTGATACAAAAACTGAAACATCGTTCCAAGATGGTTCAGTTGCACGTTCAAAGGCAGATTCTACAAGCAGTCGCGAGGCAGAAGCTGAATTCGCAGCCAAAATAGAACAAGCAAAGGCCACACAGGAAATACTTGCACAGCAAACTAAAGGCAACCAAATGGAGAATGAATGGAAATTAAAGGAAAATGAGGCATTGGCAAAGTTAAAACAAGAAGAAGTGGAAACAAAGGCAAGGCTGGACCTTGCCTTGGAAAAAAATAAACTACAGCAGTTAAGGGCAGAAAGTGAAGTAAAAATAGCAGCGGCACGCATTAGAGCCCTAAGCTTGTTAAACAACCTTGAAAGTCATGATGTAGCATCCTGCCATAACTTTGAAACCACTTTAAATGATCCTGTCAGAGAACGAAATCCTCTGGCTGCATCGTTTAAGCATCACCAGACCAGTGCAGAACGAGAAGAACTTGGCTTAGCTGAAGCTCTCGCCAATTCCCTTACCCTAAACCGACTTCTTGTACCTGAGCCAGGTATCTTTAGTGGTGACTCCCTAAAGTTTGTTGACTGGAAAGTATCCTTTATGGCACTAATTGGCAACAAACCCTTACCTTTATGTGAGAAGATATTCTATCTAAAGAGTTATCTTGCAGGTGAAGCACGAAAGGCAGTAGAGGGATATTTTTATCAGAACACTGAACAGGCGTACCAGGGCATCTGGAGTGTTCTGAAAGAAAGGTATGGCAGCCCATTTATTGTCCAAAGAGCCTTTAGAACCAAGCTTGCAAAATGGCCCAAGATACCTGCTAACGACCCCCTAGCACCGAGGGAGTTTGCAGACTTTCTCCAAGGTTGTGCAGAGGCTATTTTCCTCACAACGATTGTGAGGAAAATCACAAGCTTCTCAAAAAACTGCCTGATTGGATAACACAGAGATGGAGTCGCATTGTTGTGGAGGAGTTAGACAAACACCAGGAGTATCCCAGATTTGCTCACTTCACGCAGTTCATACAAAAGGAAGCTAAAGTTGCATGTAACCCTGTTGCCTCACCGTTCCTCATGAGTGAAAAAACAGAGGAGAGACACATTAAAAGAGCTAAAGCACTTAGCACAACTGTCCAGAGAAAGTCTCCCTTACCTATAGTGGTCATTCCTAAACTTAAACCCCCTTGTTTGTTTTGCAAGGATGTCATAACCAAGTGTTCTACCTTTGCAGCCAAACCCATTGATGAAAGGAAGGTTTTCATTCGTGAAAATCACCTCTGCTTTGGATGTTTGAAAAAAGGCCATGTATCTAAAGAATCCAAAGGACGTCACTCCTGCAGTGACTGCGGTTGACGTCACCCAACCTGTCTGCACACACACAGAGCAAAGGAGCCAGAAAAAAGGAGAACTGAGGACTTTAGTTCCCCAGCTGAGAGTGCAAACAAGGAAGAGCATAAAGTCATGACCCATCTACTAACAAGAAAGACATCTGCCACATCCAGCATCGTACCAGTTTTTGTCAGCTGCATCTGAACCAAAGAAAGAAATACTCACATATGCCCTGCTCAACACCCAGAGTGACTCTTCCTTTATTTTAGGAGATTTAGCGTCCAAGTTGAATGTGGATAATCAACCAGTGCAGTTAAAGCTTAGCCCAATGACCTCTGCTGAGACAGTTGTGGCAAGTAAACTTGCTAGCAATCTTAAAAGTATAGCCAACCAGTTACAGCCACTACAAGATTATGAAGTGGGGTTGCTAATCGGGTATGACTGTCCATCAGCACTAGCTCCCCTAGAAGTTGTTACAGGACAACTGACCAAGCCCTTTGCACAAAGAACCATACTCGGTTGGAGCATCATTGGGTCTGGTAATCCCCACTTAGACAGAAGGGGAAATCAGAGTTATGTGCACTGAATAATAGTTAAAGAAATGCCCACTCCCTCAGCTGCTGATGTGTTAAAGGTCTTAGAGTTAGACTTCAATGAGAGAAACTATGAAGATAAATACATATCTCAGGATGATGTTTATTTTTTACAGCTACTCAGTGACACAATAAAGCAAAGAGACGATGGACATTACCAGATGCCCCTTCCCTTCAAGGATAATAAGCCACCAGCCCTTCCCAACAATAAGAGGCTAGCTACAGTTCGACTGCAGCACCTAAAGAAAAAGCTAAAGGCTGACAAACAGTATCATGAGCATTACAGTGCCTTTATGAGAGACATTATCAGCAGTGGTGATGCAGAATTAGCCCCTCCCGTGACTGATGAGATTGCATGGTACATACCACATCATGGGGCGTACCACCCCAAAAAGCCAACAAAGTTAAGAGTTGTCTTTGATTGTTCTGCCAAGTTTCTCGGTGTCTCACTGAACGATACTCTTCTCACAGGACCTGATATGATTAACTCATTGGTGGGAGTGCTCTGTCGTTTCAGAAGGGAGAATGTGGCTATCACCTGTGACATCGAAAGAATGTTCCATCAGTTCTTCGTTTGCCCCGAGATGCGTAACTACTTACGATTTCTATGGTGGCCGGATGGACAATTGGACACAGAGCCCGAAGAGTACAGGATGGCTGTACATTTGTTTGGTGCTGGATCTTCTCCTGGATGTGCTAATTTTGGCCTTAAGTACTTAGCCCAACAGCACAGATCGGAGCATACTATCAGTGATTTAATCTTTGTATGACCCACTAGGGTTTGTAGCTCCTTTCACTTTAAGTGGCAAAAGTATAGTACAGGAGCTCTGCCGTAGAGGGACCGGATGGGATGATCCCATTCCTGACAATCTGTGCTCAAGGTGGGAGGACTGGAAAAATGGTTTGGAAAAGCTCAAATCAGTTGTCGTACCCAGATGTTACCATCCACCAGAACTAAAGGACATTGTTAAAGTGGAACTGCATCACTTCTCTGATGCCAGTGACATTGGCTACAGGGCATGCTCCTACATTAGGTTCAAAAGCGATGACAACAAATTACACTGTAGTCTGGTTATGGCTAAAGCTAGAGTCGCACCTACCAAAGTTACAAGCATCCCGCGACTGGAACTGTCAGCTGCAGTCATCTCCGCTAAAATGAGTGTCATGCTAAAATCAGAACTCGAGATGAACATTGAAGAGGAGTTCTTTTGGACAGACTCCCAGGTAGTCTTGGCATATATCAACAATGAAGCACAAAGATTCCATGTCTTTGTTGCAAATGGTGTACAGCTGATTAGGGAAACAACAGATACCAAACCGTGGCACTACATTGACACAGCTCAGAATCCGGCGGACCATGCCTCTAGAGGCCTTCGTGCATCAGAGATCATGACAACGCGCTGGTTGTCTGGCCCAAAGTTTCTTTGGGAACAAGAGATTTCCTATTCAGCTACCCCATCAGCTGAGCTGCTGGTAGGAGATCCAGAAGTTAAATCAGTCAAAATCTTGACAACTCAAACAAGTGAACAAGACATCATCCTCAGTTGATTCGAAAGGTTTTCTAGCTGGTCAATGCTCCTTAAAGTGGTTGCAAGAATAAAAAGACTGACAAAGAAAACCAAATATGGCAATGTTGTAACAGTGGATGAACGCAAAGGAGCTGCTGACATAGTACTAAAACTCCTGCAGCAGCAAGCCTTTCCTCAAGAGCTGAGAGTGTTGTAGGCAAAGGGTAGCCTCCCAAGCTCCAGTTCCCTCTTTCAACTGGATCCCATTGTGGATCAGGGACTTCTTCGGGTTGGTGGAAGACTAAAAAAATCAACACTCTGCCATGGATTTAAACACCCTATTATTCTCCCAAAGGACCATCACATTACAATGCTGATCTTGTCTCACTTTCATTCAAAGATTTGCCATCAAGGTAGAAGCCAGACGCTCATGGAAATAAGAGCAAATGGGTTTTGGGTGATTGGTGGGAGCAGGGATGTCGCAAAGCTAATAGGCAGATGCGTGCAGTGTCGAAAACTTCGGCGGCCTACAGAAGAACAACGCATGGCTGAGCTACCAAAGGAACGAGTTGAAGTCTCGGATCCTTTCATTTACTGTGGAATGGACTGTTTTGGGCCATTCATAATCAAGCAAGGCCGCAAAGAGCAAAAAAGGTATGGACTCCTCTTTACCTGCCTCTCTTCACGTGCAGTCCACATTGAAATGTTAGAGAACCTCTCCACAGAATCTTTCATCAACGCCCTAAGATGCTTTATCAGCTTAAGAGGAGCTATCTGTAAGGTGTACTGCGATCAAGGTACAAATTTCATCGGGCTAAAAATGAGCTGAAGGAGGCTCTCAAAGAATGTGACACAAATACCCTGGAGGCGTTCTTTGCAGATAAGCAGTGTGAATTCGTATTTAATGCCCCGTCTGCTAGCCATGCTGGAGGGGTTTGGGAACGACAGATTCAAACCATTCACAACGTTCTCAACGCCACCATTGCTCAATCACAAGGCAGGCTAGACGATGCTTCTCTGAGAACACTGTTTTATGAAGCAATGTCTATAATCAACAGCCGACCACTAAGCATTGTTGGAATTAATGACCCTAAATCACCTGAACCTCTAACTCCAAACCACCTCATCTTAATGAAATCAAAAGTTGCACTGCCTCCCCCTGGAAAGTTTGTGAAGGAGGATTTGTATGCAAGAAAGAGATGGTGCAGAGTGCAATATCTAACTGAACAATTTTGGAGTAGGTGGAAAGTGGAGTACCTTCTAAACATATCTACAAGACAAAAATGGCACCTGCCCCGTCGGAATCTCGAGGTCAATGACATTGTCATTGTAAAGGAAGAAATGCTCCCCAGAAGTCAGTGGCAACTGGGTCGAGTTGTTGAAGCGCTACAAGAAGATGATGGTTTGGTGCGCAGAGTTAAGCTTCAAGTTGGTGATCGAACTCTAACAAAGAGGCAGGGTACAACACACAAACCTCACATAATGGAGCGACTTGTTCAAAAACCTGTAGTTCTTTTAGAAAGTAACTAACTGACATTGTTTATTACTCTCACATCGGATGTTCTATTCCTGAAAATTAATGTGTGACGTTAACTGCATTTGGTTTGTTCGCTACTTTAACATCTATTTTTCATGGTTAAAATCCTGCATAAATCAGTGTTAACGAGTTCTCATCAAGC
This sequence comes from Characodon lateralis, assembly GCA_036250325.1. NCBI lineage: Eukaryota > Metazoa > Chordata > Actinopteri > Cyprinodontiformes > Goodeidae > Characodon > Characodon lateralis. The sequence goes on from JAHUTJ010034635.1 coordinate 8,853, forward strand.
ACAATTTAATGGGAGTGTAAATGCCCATTCTATGTTTATAAGCTGATTCTATGTTGTTACCAGTAATGTCCAGCAGAGGATGCTGTAAGCCTAGTTCGTAATGAGCTGTGACTTTAAAAAACCAGAAAAGAAGAGGGTAAAAAAGTTTTGCTAGTCTCCTGTCAGTCAGTACTTGAGGCTGAAATATCCTGCAGACTAGAGGAAGAGGAGGATGTGCCTCATCTTTGTGACTCTGAACTAATAGGGCACGTTCGTCAGAAAACAGCTCAAGGCTTCCTAGCAGCACAACACAGACTTTACCAGCATAAACACTTTGCATCCCTTGGACAGCAGAGCGAGGTACATGTTTAGAGTTGCATTACAATGTGAAGTGTGTACTTATGTAATGTATCTATGTTTTGTGTCAAACAAAAGCACCTAAGCAGATGTATTTTAGTTTTCTTTTTAGTTTTCACGGTGTATTTTGGTGCATTCCAACTTGGTTTCGGATGAAGTAAATGTGACTACTGCACCCGTCGAAGCTCTCCGTGTGTTTTTGGTTCTGAGGGATTGCTACACGCAATAACATGACTTTTAACAAGCTGTTCATGCTTGAAAACCTTTGATTGTGGCTGAATTAAAAAGTTTCTGCAAAGAAGAATTGGCTAAATTCCTCCCCAGAGATGTTAACGACTGATTGGCACCTCAAACACTAGATGGCAGTTGATGTCACCGAGGGTGGCACAACCAGTTATTTGGTTTAGAGGGAGATTGGTTTTCACATAAGCCCAGGGTTGGTTTGTTAGCTTTTTCTGTTAGTCTATAGAATATTTTCCATCAATGTCTTGTTGTTATCTTGATATTTGTATTCACTGAGGTTATTTTTGTCTGGTATTAACATTTGTTTGCTAATCTGAAACATGTAAGTGTGACACGAAAGCAAAAATGGAAGAACTCTGTAAAGGGGCAAGTTCTTTTTTCAGGAGCTGCTAATATGAACATATAATGTAAATGCTGACAATGTTTAAATATTTTTTTTTTTAAGTTTTTGCTAGCCTCCTGACATAACTCTTACTCACAAGGGTTAATGTTGTGTACGTTTATCCAACAGTGGCAGACTGTATAATACAACAACCTGTCAAATCTATTTTGATAGACATTTTTTTTAAATTTCCCCTGCTACAACAGTGCTTTGGAAAATCGGCAGCAAAGCCTCAAAAGACTGAAGCTGCAGACAGTTTTCTTTGCATTGACTGTGCACAGCATCTGTTGATGGGTTTTCTGCATCTTCAATGATGCTCTTATGTGGTTTGAAGGGTTTGCACTATTTAAAAAGCAAAGAACAAAACATGTATCTCTAGTTGTTATTGTTTAAAAAAAAAGTATCTTTAGGACGCATCTATAGGATGACATGGAATTCGCAGGTGTAGACTACAGTCTCAATGTCTTTTTGTGCATTTTATGTATTTTATATGCAGATAGCCTTGCTTGGTAACAAGAGGCAAAATTGAATAATTGCTATAATAGCTCTATGTATAAAAGTTTGATGTAGAATGTCTTTCAAATTAAAATATTTTTCCCTTTTTCCTTTAGTGTTAAATTATAGTTTCTTTTTACTTGGCTTTGGGTGTTTATTAACTTTAGACAGTGCTTATGTACAGTCGTGCTAATTATTTAAACTTGTGTTCATTTATAGACACTTACAGTCAAGGCATGAAACAATGCACTTATTTCTGAATGCAAGGGTTCATCAGAAATATATAAAACAAAGTAGATATTAACACTTGCTAGTGTTGTGATTATAAATATATTATTTAATTTTATTATTTAAATATTTTATTAAATATTAATTCAATCTGTCAAAGGTTGTCCTGTGAATACCAGCCCAATAAGGCGGTGGTGATAGGCCAAAACTGAAAGGGATGAGCCAAGCTTCGGCATTATTGAACAACAAAACTGTACGCACACAGGATGAATTCACACAATTTCTAAAAAATACAAAAATGTATTAATAAAAATAAGTCAACTCAAAGTCAAACATATTTCAATCAACAAACTCTTTACTATGCTAAAACAATCCAACTAAACTACCAAGCAAAATGAAAGAGTAAGGAAGACTAATGGGCTATGTACAATATAAACAAGTAAATCACAGATGGTTGACCATGACCAAAAGAGTGATGCAACAGTACCATGCAATGTTATTTATGTTTGAGAAACAAGAATTATTTTAAAGAATCTGGAAATGAAGTTAAGTTAGTCTTTAAACTAACTTAGGCAATAATTGGTATACCTTCAAACAACCATTCACAATGCAAGATCAGATAAAACATTATTTTAATAAAATAATATTTTAAAGAATGATTTGCTGAATAAAACCAACCTTCTTGATGATTAATTCTCAACAGTGTTTAATTAGCTGCCTTCTATTAGATAATATTATATTTAAAGAAATATTATTTTAAATAAGAACCAAACCTTTTGGATAAATGGGTCTTAATGGTATTTAATTAGTTATCACGTTTGGTAAAATAATATTTAGGGAAATATTATTTCCTAGACTGGAAACTAACAACCTTTCTGGGTAAATGATCTTCAGGTGACTCATAAAGTGGGCAGGCACATGTTCTTAGCTGTTAGCAGTTGGAGCTAACAAAAGAAGCATATAGCTTGTCATCAAAATCAAACACATATCTTTAAAGTACCACTAATAAAAGGGTTGAAATGCATAAGCATGGACGACGCGTTATGGCGGATCTTCTGTATTTAAAACCACCCTTTAAATAAAGTTTGTTTTAACTTTAAAAACACAACACAAACAAAAACCAAACGTCATAATACAGACATTGTTCAGATTATTTAGCTCTAATCTTCTCCGCCCAAACACTACCTCTTACGAGAACCGTGCTGAGGAGTTGTCAAGGGCATTGAGGAAAACATCCACATGTGGGTAAACAAAAGGTTAGCTTGCAGCTAAACTTTGTAGCTGTGGGGTGGGGCAGCTTTTGGCTGGCCGGGCCGAACTGCACGCATAGCAGCGTGCTGTGTTGCGGTACCTTTGTCTTTCCTTCAGCCCGGAAAAAACGCTCCACTCGGCGTTGTAGAGACAAGGTCTCTGCTGGAAAACTCTCTGGTACACAGTTTGCTTCTGTAGGCCTCAGAAAGAAAAGTCAATCCACGCTTGTATCTTAATTATCCCCGTTCGTGAAAGAATACTCGATACACAAACAGCAATTCATTCCTACTTAACTTTGTGAATATGATCGTGTGATCGTATGACACTGTTGGATCCAGTTTGAAGAGTTATGTCTGCTTGCCAGCAAGGAGACATGCGCGCATGTGCCTCTACTGCCCGGTTCCTGTGAGGATCTGCATGGAAAGTGTTCTTTTTGTGGGAACGCGGGGTTTTTATTCAAACAGTGACGTCACAAGAAGTCTGCTTTCTCTGTTCCTGGCTGTGCTGAAAGTAGGTTACTGTGAATTATTTTCAAAATTCCAGAAAAGATCAAGCTAGCCTTTAAATGTTGTAATCCATGGCTGGGTTCCAACACTAGTGATCAGTTTAAAATGCGTGTTAAAACCTTTTTTCTTTTTTCTTATATAAACATTAGGAATAGTTCGGTTCTTTTTATATAGCGTTTCTGAATATGGGCTTAGGTTTTGCAAAATGAGCAGCAATGTTGCAAAGGATGTTTGTTGTTAAATCAAGGCTGAAATGATTGTGAAACTGAAAGAGAATCAAATATCTTTTTATTGTGCCCTATAATGTAAAACCTCAAAACTGAAAAATATTTTATCCATAACCATTCATTTTTACTCCTTCAGAAATGAATGGTTATGGATAACCATTCATTTCTACAGGTGATGGTTATCTAGGAGTACACGAGTTATATAGGAGTTGTTTTTTTTTATAATATTAGACTAAATTCACCCAAAATTTAGATTCAGAAAAACTAGACATGATACAAAGGAGATAAGGCTATGGTATCTCACCTGTGAAAGCAGGGGGACACTTGCAGATGTACTCAGGGGGAGATGATGGCAGACTTGTGGAAATGCATGTGGCTCCATTTAAACAGCTGTCTGGTTGAATCAAGCAGGCATCACCTATATGCTGGCAAAACTCTCCAATCCACCCCGGGGTACAAACACACTGCAGGAATACTGTATGTTATCTGTATGCTTAGTGGCATGGTACAGTACACTTTAGTCTATAGCAACAGTATACTGAAATGCTTTCCATGTACTATAGCAATATCTTTCTGTATGTCAGCACATTAGATGTAAAATTAATCAAGGATTCTGAGGGTTAAAATGTTGAGTCTCATTTTAAATATCTTAGCTTTCTTTTACCTCTAGTATAAATTAATAAAAATGTCTCACATATAAAGGCTCAGTTAATTGAAATAATGAAAGCCTGACATTCTCATATATGTGGATGTATGTGGAGCAGTACCTACCCACGCACTTAAATGTATAATCTGCTTGTCTCCTCAACTTTCTAGCAGTGCCTTACATTGAAGAACCAGTAATTTATGTTTTTATGACAAGGAAAATGTGATTGCTACATACTTTGATCATCACATTACAAAAATTACAGATTGATAATGACAACCAGGAAGAGATGTTTTCAAACCCTGTTCATCAGCTAAATACCATGTTTACCATTTTTCCTCAAAAATACATGAATTTAACAAGAAGAGCTTCATAATCAAGCCAAACTGCTGCAGTACAAGAAACAAAACGAATAAAGTTTAATACAGTGCTTTGGAAAGTATTTAAAACCCTAGACCTATTTTTATTGTATGCCAGCCGCAAACCCAATTGTATTATTTTTGGATTTTTTTGTGATGCGCCGACACAAAGTAAAACAAAACTGAGAAGGTAAAGGAAATGATGCAGAGTTTTCCAAAGTTTGACAACAAAAAATCTGAAAACTAAAGGATGTATATGTATATATTTGTTAACTTAAATAAAATTCAGTGCAGCCAATTGCCTTAAGTAGTCACCTGTTTCTTTTATGACATACATTTTGAGTCATTCCTTTATTTTATCTACAGAAATAATTAAGTAGTATGCACAGAACCCATTAGCTGCAGAGGATGTCATTGTCTATCTAGGATGATGTTATCTGTTTTTCTAATTCAGAAAACAGTGTTAACCTGAGTGTAATTTATTTTCACTTTAAATACAATTGTTCTGTGAAAGCCCTGCACGGTTGTTAGACGACACTAATAAAAAAATAGCATCATGAAGACCAAAATGAACACACCAGCCAGGTCAGGGATAAGCATGTGGAGAAGTTTTAAGCAGGGTTAGATTATGAAACAATATCCCAAGATTTGGGCATCTTTCAGAGGACCATTTGTTCTATCATCCAAACATGAAAGAGAGTATAACATAAATGCAAACCTACCAAGACATGATTGCCCACCTGAACTGACAGGCAGCCTATAGATACATTAATTAGAGAAGCCAAGACGCCCAAGGGAAGCTCTGAAGGAATTGAAGAGATATCTATCCCTCAGGTGAGAGAATCTGTCAACAGGACAACTATAAATTGTTTGAAATATGTTATTTCAGTTTTTTTTCTGATAGAATGGTAGGAATAAAGCCAATGTTGAGAAAAAAAAGCATTTAAAGTTATTTTTGTAGCTTGCCAAAAGGCATGTAGGGGACAGCAAAAATGTGGGAGAAGAGGATAAGATGAGACCAAAATTAAATGTTTAGGCCTAAATGCATACTTCAAAAGAACAGCAACTTCAGTTGCAGTAAAAAGTGGTTCCACAAATTATTGGCTCAAAAGGGTTTAAAACAAATACAAGTAACACACAAAAAATGAAAAAGTTCAAGAGGTATATTATTTTTTAAGGCATTGTAATAAACTGTGAGATTTTGTTTTACATCAGTACAAACCATTAAACTTAAAAAGATCATGACACCATGGTAACAGTTTGGGAAACTCAAAGTAAAAACTATCTGCAAACACACAAATACAAAGCATCTAAGAGTACACTTTAGAAACAAGGTACCATAGCAGTTTAATAAAAAAAGACTGATGGAGAATAATTAGGAGCTATGGGGCATTAAGGGCTCAGGTCTCATGTGTTGTGGGATAAAAATCCAGAAGAGAAGACAGAGCCATAAAGAGGGAAATTAGATTGGAATCCGACTGTGTGAGGAAAGTTTCCACATACTCAAAGTGATTAATGGGTTGGAATTAGATTACTGCTGTCTGTGGACTTTCTATCAGTGACGCTCTAATAGTCCACTTGCCTCTTTAATTCCTAATATATAGACTTTTCTATGAAAAGCGTATTAGACACAAAAATGGCAAGGCTTCCGAAAATTAAATATACTCTACTGTCCCCGTTTGTTAATTTAAATGTAACTATTTCTGATAAAGTAAAAAACAATTGTGATGAAAATCAGTTTACACTGCATGGACGGTATCTCTCCAATTCTTACACTGAACAAAATAAAAACATTAAAATACACTACTTTCTTGTGTGTTTTATTTTTTTTTGCTATTTTATTGTCTCAATATGGAAACAACACCTCTACAGTAAACGTATACCCAAGAAAGACTTGACCCTGTATCCACATCTTTATTAAGAAGAAGCGTGAGTCACATTTTGTGGGCTTTGGAATATTTCAATAGGATGGAGACATTGAATTACCCACCTGATATCCACCAATTACACTCAAACACAATCCTTCATTTAGGCAGTTGATATTGAGCAGTCTGCAGTAGTCAATTATTCCTTCACAATTCTTCCCAGAAAAGCCACTCAGACATCTGTTGAGAGGGGGTCAGTTTAGTCAAAAATCAATTCACCCAGAACCAAAGCACTAACAAGCCACATGTTACTGTTTCTTTTGTGAGACACATGCAGTTATAATTTTGTATTCCTCAGGCACTTATCGTACCTTGGAGCTGATTGAAACTGTGTGTGCTCAATTTTCTTCGAATTTGTTTGACCTGGATTGTCAAATGGGTGGAGTTATTATACAAAAACAAATGAAAGTTCATTATACATAACAGGTTTTACCCCATAGATCTTTTTTTTTACTGACTGTACAGTCCAATGTGACAAACATACCAATATGATGAGCGACCCATAAAGTTTTTATTATGTCTGTTAGGTTCTTGTTAATCTCAAAGATTGTGAGTGATTGCAGCTATAATGAAATACACTGCTCAAAAAAAATAAAGGGAACACTCAAATAACACATCCTAGATCTGAATGAATGAAATATTCTCATTGAATACTTTGTTCTGTACAAAGTTGAATGTGCTGACAACAAAATCACA
>JAHUTJ010034636.1:0-16140 GCA_036250325.1 Characodon lateralis
GAAATATTTCAGTTAGTGTGCAATGAATCTAAAATATATGAATGTTAAATTTTCATCATGACATTATGGAAAATAATGAACTTTATCACAATATGCTAATATTTTGAGAAGGACCTGTATGTAAACCCCACTTTGACTGATGCAAGATGGGTGTTTGGGGCCATCATCAGATTCTTTTCATGACGTTTTTCCTGTATCATTCAACAGAACATATAAACTCAGAATAAGGAGTGACAGAGTGGTACTTTTGGCAGGCATACTCACAAGAAGTCAACCACAGTATTGTGCAACAAGTGGAACTCTGGGTACTTCCTGAATATGCACGTAATCTTGTTGGGTATGTGGATCCTCTTTTTAACAGTTAAGGTATGTTTTCCAGTTTGTCCCAATGGAAAATATTGAATGACCTGAAGAATCAACAAGTGAATCCACAATAAAACTCAGAGGAGCATTTAAACCTTGTCAACTGATCGTCCCATAGGATGTTTCTTAACACACAATGTATGAATGTGAAGCGGTGATGAAAAGATTTTAGACGCCTAGATTCGTATCAAACAGAAATTTGATAATGTTTCTTCTGAAACAAAAACAGTGACTGAAACAGTCCCAACAAATGCTCAAGCTACAACAGGCTACTTTAAAGAAGAAGTAGAGCAAGGAGGGGCTCTTTTAAAACTCCAAGAGGCCCATCATTTCAACATCATGGAGTTAATCTGTGACAACATAGGGAGAAAGAAGATACCTGATGGCTACCGGGCTGCAAAACACTTTCCAAACTTTTTACTAGCTTCCAAAGAATGCAAGTAACTAGAAGAAGCAGGGATCTTCAAATTATATAAAATATCTTTATGGCCCTGGCTGCAGTTTGTAGCACTGTTACCTTACTGCAAAAAGGCCCAGGGTTTGAATCCTGGCCTGCATGGAGTTTGCATGCATTGGTTCTCTCTGGGTACTTTGGCTTCTTCCTAGAGTCTGAATCCATATCTGTTAGAACAATTAGTCTCTTTAAATTGTCCTTGGGTACGAGTGTGTGCATGGCTGTTTGTCCTTTGTGTTTCTTTATTGCCATGTGATGGACTGGGGACCAGACGCTAAAGTATTGGACTTAATGAAAAGTAAACTGAAAGGTATTAGATTTACAACTTTATAGAAATGATTGTAAATAATCTATATAATTAAAATATGAGTTTTACCTTTAGAATTGAAGTACCAAAATATCTCAACTTTTCAACGACATTCAAATTTATTTACATGCACCTGTACATCTTAACATGACTGCTGTTCTAGCAAGATGGTGAAGAGTTCCTATAAAGGAGGCATGCTTTTAAAATAATCTGACAACATCTGAGGAAGAAAAGACAATCAAAGCAACCACAGCATGTCCGTAAAGGTGTGCCTGGTGTGACTGTTACTGTTACAGCTCTTTGCCGTAAGACCCAACAGATTTCCAAAACAAGCAAAAGATAAGCACTTGTTGTGAAACATGTGAAAGTAATTAAGACGCTTTTTCCAATTGAAAAACGTGCTTAAGGTTTGCTTCGCGAATGTTCTGCTGCTGCTGGCTTGTCTGGCATGGGTCACTCGGGGAGAGGATGTGTGTGTGTGTGTGTGTGTGTGTGTGTGTGTGAAACACGATGGCATGCCACTTCAAAGCAACAAGGACGGTACATCACAGCCTCACTGAGAAGTCTCCATCCTCCACATTTCCTCTCACATTTTATACTCAGTGCACAATGACATACTGCTGACTATTTCCAAACAATAAAACAATTCATTTAGGCTGCTTGTTTGCTACAAGTTTTAGCTTCTTACCACAACCCTTCCTTCCACAGCAGCAGTCGCAAGGTTTTTCACCTTTTAACAAAAACCGATCTGGTGGGTGTCCTGCGGTTTATTGGGTCTATAGTAAGGGGTAACAGCCTCCACAGGTTTACTACAGGGACTCCCCTAAAGCACCATTTACCCCTTTAAGCTTATCTTTTACCCAGTAGACCTATACAAGACAGAGATGACTATCGGTTTCATCACACTCAGAGCTGGAAGCTCAGAAGCCACAGTTGCCCCTATACCTGTAAATAAACAGCCCTACATACACACTGGCGGGAAACTTGCTCTGAATAGCCCAGTGTTGGCAAATGGGTGTTGAGTCAATGGCACTGTTCTGTTTTGATGCGTAAATGTGTATATTCCAGGAGTCACTCATGCTTGTGGCGGTGAGTCTGTCATGGGTTCACTCTGTGCACCCCTGTGTCAAAACCCGCAAATCCCAAGCAGACACAACAACTTGAGTCATATTTGGAGATGTGATTGGTGTGAAAAAAATAATGGTGAATGTAAGCACAGAGGTTAATTACGGCTAACACTGTCAGTGCGTTTCATTGGGGTTGGTAAAACTGGTTGTATGTGGAAAATAAATAAAAAATAAAAACGTTTGAGTGCCCGGCATTCTTGCTTTATAAGAAAAGACTTTAGTGTTTAATCATGCACTCCACAAGTCTGCGCCCGTATTCACAAAGATTGTCAGAGTCCTCTCAGAGAGCTCCTAATGTAGTCTAAAACGTCCTGTCAAGGATTCCTAGCTTCAGAGTGATTCTGTTCGCGACTCTGAGCGAGGAGACGGGAGAAACTCCTATCGTAGTGAGTTGATGTGGTTGACCCTGTTGCTAGGTGTGACGCTGCCTTCTAAAAGCTGTGATTGGTTGTTGCAGAAGCCAAAAAAACAAAACAAAACAAATGCGCCCCCAGTAATCAATGGAAATTAACCAACAATAGAATTTAGACTGAATTCTGAAATGTGTGAATCATGATTCAATTCAATTCAAATTCAATTCAAAAATACTTTATTAATCCCAAAGGGAAATTAAATGTTGTTGTAGCTCATTATGAGGGTTTCTTCAAAGAGCCGTTGTAGATGCTGATTGCTGTGGGCAGGAAGGATCTCCTGCGCTCCGTCTTACAGCAGATCTGAAGAAGCCTCTGACTGAAGACACTTTGTTGTTGTAGGACAGTCTCATGAAAATTAGCCAGATTAAATCCATTGTCACACAGTATCAAAATGTTTGAACATTGCTTATTTACATGCTCAACATTATTTTTATTTGCTCATTAATATTTTCTCACCATACTGGTCATTTTCATACTGCATCTATTTTATATTAATATTAAAATTCAGCATTTTACTGTAATTCCCTTCTTGTATAATGAGGTTTAGTTTGGTAAAATGACCAAAACAAAATGGAGAAAACCGAACTGAATAGAGGAACAGAGCCTGCTGGTGGAGGAGTGTTGAAAGGTAGATTTGGTCCTAGGATCACAGTGGGAACAAACTGGTATTCCCTAGCAGCTCAATGCTTCGTTCCCTCTGCTTTCAGCACCAGCCTGGAATGTGAGCAGCTCTGGTACCTGCTGTGATTAAAAGCTAAAGGGAGATTGCAGCACACCAGAGAACTTCTCCAAAGACAGGGACAGTTGTAGATGACCACTTAGCTACGGACATCATCATGAACAATACAGCAAAAACTTAGTCACCTCATTTACGTCTTCCTTCTATGTATATAGTGCTTAGATTATTGTACTGTATCTTGTCTAGAGTTTGTAATTGTATATATATTTTTTCCGAGTTTTTCCAATTTTTGCCAAATTTATTTTTTGAAAGCATTTTACAGTAAATATTTAAATAATTCTGTACTATATTGTTTGTGATTTTTTGTTTACTTTTTATTCATGGGTTTCCATTATTGTTTCTATTATTTATTTATCCTTCCTAATATTACCTTACTAGAGGTGCACCTTTAATCTGTCCTGCCGCTGAAACTATTATATTCCCCCTTAGGGAGATAAGGTTTATCTTATCTCTATATCAGTATGATTGTTATAGAAGGTCATATTCTCATTTATTCAACTATCAAGGGGGTGGATCCATGCGCGATCGAGCCGGAAGCAGTTTATTAATTCACTGTTATTCATTGTTCAGAGAATCTCTCCTTTCTCTGTGTCTTTCCGTCATGTTTCCTGCTTAAGATTAGACTTACTAAAAGTCCTCCTCACTATTCTTAACATTTCCTTACCTTTGGAGCTCTCTTAAGGCCTAAGATGCTTTGTGAATAAGTTTTATCATACCGGGGGAAAATTCCTTAAGATTGACATCACTAGGAACTACTTAGGATTCTTTGTGAATATGGGCACTGGCTTTTATGGAAAAGTGGCAAGAAGAAAGCATTGTTGAAACAAAACCTTCAGGAGATAGAGAAGCTGGTCAAAGTTGATGAAAAGATGATAGGGGCCAAATTAAAGACAACCCAGGAAGTAAAACCCCTGGAATCTGCAATAGGCTTGACACTTAGGTGTTGGTTTACCTTCCAGCAACAATAAACACACAGCCAGAGCTACAAAGCAATGGAGTAATAAGTACTGATGTGTTTGAATGACCCAGGTCTCAACTTGAAAGTTGAAACTCACACTCTGCATCAAATCAGACAGAGTTTAAGCTTTTTTTGAAAAGACACCACACTTTAGATTTTCATTTAGAAAAAAGGTATAAAACCAAGGAACAGCTTTTTTTTCCACTTCTGTGCCAAACTTTTCCTTTTTTTACTGGTCTATCACATAAAATCCCCAGGGCTCTTGGTGGTGTAGCTGTAGAGCAGGCAGCTCACTGAGGTCAGTCATTGAAGCAGCGATTCAGGGTTTCTCTCCTGCACTCAAGACAACATTCTGCACCCCCACATCTTCTCCTCTCAAAATGTGACCAAAGGCAACTAGTACCACAAAATAAATCTAAAAATAAACCCAAAACATTGAAGTTTGTGATTATGACATTGCAATATGAGACTTCAAAGTAAAGCACTGTAGATTGTAAAGATATAGCAGACACAACCAAATAATCTTCATTAAAAAGGAATCTCTAGATTTTTTTTAAAATGTTCATTAATTCGCAAAGTACGCTGTCTCTGTGTGGTGCAATGCCTTTTATTTTCAAAGACTTCAAATCATTTCACATAAACCCCCCCCCCGTAAAGAACCAGTTTGTTTTACAAGTGTTTTTTAATCCAAAGCTGAAGCAGACAAAAAGTATGGCAGGTGGAGCTGAACAGACTCAAAGACAAGGGTAAAGACAGACATCGGGGGTCGAAAACAATCAAAAACATTCTCACTATGAGAGGTGATACAAATGGTGACGTGGATGTGATTTTACAAAGTGACAAAGACCAAATGACAAAATTATTGATCATTTTCTATAATCCCAACTGAGTTAGGAAGTGTACTGGCAGATTGACAAAACACTAAGGATAATGAAAAATTGCAAGTGTGGTAACCTGCTGGTGGTTTCGATTGTGCACCATAGTTCTTTCTAATTCAACTCAGTACTTCAGGAAGTGGGCAGAATTGCTGGAGAATGGTGGCATAAATCCAGGTTAGTTTAAAGATTGCCCCCTAACAGAACTGGTCAGTGTGCACTTTACAGGAGTCTGCTCCCTACATAAACCCCTCATATCGATGCAGAACATCTTCCCAACACATTTGCAATCAGAAGATACCAAAAAAAGACAGTTTCAATAATATTCCAAGCTGACAAACACATCTGCATAGCATTAACCTGAAAGTCAATCTGCTAATATTTTCAAATCAGAAGAGTAACATTGGTAAAAGCTTGAACCAAATGCCAAGAAGGGGTTAAAAGCTATTTACTGATAAGCAATACTCAGTAAGGCCTAGGCTAAAACGGTCATAAAAATCCATGAAAAAATACAGTATCATTTGTTGCCTCCTCTCCAGTGAGCTACGTGTAAAAGAAAGAGTCGTTCTGGAATATCTTTCTTCACTCTCTCTTTCTGACCAGCACCTGGTTAGGTAGGAGAGAAGGGCTACGAGTGAGGTGCTCTGTCAGTGGCACAGTTCCCTTGTGTGAGTGCATAGGCCTCAGTTTAACATTCATAAAGACAAACTGAAACAGACAGACATTTCCTGTCCAAATCCCAGAAATCAGCATCTATTTTTGCCTAATTCCCACAGACCGGAACAGTGTCTATACATTCCTCTTGTCATTCAAAATACTTCTGCTTACTTTGCATGTACTCAGACAGAAACCTTCGCTTGTTTCCATTTTTTGGGAATAAGCCATGTGATATAACATTCACAGGTAGGAGGGCTGTGGGATAAAATTTCACTACAGCTAATGCTATTCTTTATGTTTTGTTTCAATATTCAACCCCCTCCAAGTACACAGTCTGAGATTCTTGAAAAGAGAAGGAGAGAGAGATCCAAAACACCCTGTTCCTCTGTTTTTCTGCATTTCATTATCTCTCCTCTGGTGTAAAAACATGTACCTGCTCATCACCCTGCAAGGAGCAGAGTGATGAGCTTGTTTAAAATGGCAGAATAACAAAAACAAAAACCACTTATACAAAACTTTAGAATTTGCCAAGAAAAATAATACACTGAGAAAATCCATGCAGTGCGACTTGTGTCGACAAATTATTGCTTTCTCCTCTCAACCTGTGTTGTATGTGCATGCAAGCCTGACTCTTTCAATGGGCAGCGGACTTTGGGTCTGGCATGGCGTTGTTGGCTTTCTTCCTCCTTTTCGTTAGCAGTGGATTGGTAGAGTCTTCAATGGTCTTGATTTTGATTTGCTCGTAGTCGACCCTCATTGTTGCCAAGGCACTGGTCATTTCCTCCTGAGAAACAGAATAACAAAAGACATTAGGCTGCTTCTTTTACGCATTGAAGTTGGGTGTTTTGTCTCAAGAAACTATAGATCAATAAGAAAGCATAAACATTAATAAAAACATCCCATTTTTATTTTTTTAAGAGTACACGTTTAATATATGCACTCAAATTGCATTATTTACTCCTGCCAAATGCCAACTATTGGTACTCTAGGCACCGGGAACAGGTTCAACTTAGTGCCGGCAATGTGGACCAAACTCCTGCTCCGCTTGTACAGAGACCGGATGGCCCCTAATAAAGGGCCCCCGATTCCATACTCCTGGAGCAACCCCCACAGGGCATCACGAGGGACACAGTCGAATGCCTTCTCCAGGTCCACAAAACACATGTGGACCGGTTGGGCAAACTCCCATGAACCCTTGAGTACCCTGTAGAGGGTATAGAGCTGATCCAGTGTTCCACCACCGGGACGAAAACCACACTACTCCTCCTGAAGCCGAGGTTCAACTATCGGCCGGACTCTCCTCTCCAATACCCTGGCGTAGGCCTTACCAGGGAGGCTGAGGAGTGTGATACCCCTGTAGTTGGAACACACCCTCCGGTCGCCCTTCTTATGAAGGGTGACCACCACCCCAGTCTGCCAGTCCAGAGGCACTGTCCCCGACCGCCATGCAAGAGGGATGTCAACCATGACAGCCCTAAAACGTCCAGAGACTTGAGCTACTCAGGGCGGATCTCATCCACCCCTGAAGCCCTGCCACCGCGGAGCTTTTTAACCACCTCGGTGACTTCAGCCTGGGTGATGAAAGAGTCCAACCCTGAGTCCCCAGCCTCTGTTTCCACCAGGGAATGTGTGATGGCAGGATTGAGGAGATCCTCGAAGTACTCCTTNGCAGGATTGAGGAGATCCTCAAAGTACTCCTTCCACCGCCCGATAATGTCCTCAGTCGAGGTCAGCAGCCTCCCACCCCCACTGTAAACAGTGTTGGCGAAGCACTGCTTCCCCCTCGTGAGGCGGAGGACGGTTTGCCAGAATTGCTTTGAGGCCAACCAGTAGTCCTTCTCCATGGCCTCACCGAACTCTTCCCAGGCCAGGGCTTTTGCCTCTGCCACAACCCGGGCCGTGGCACGCTTGGCCTCACGATACCCATCAGCCGCCTCAGGAGTCCCACAAGCCAACCACAGCCAATAGGACTCCTTCCTCAGCTTGACAGTGTCCCAACATGCACCTGATCCCGGTGCATGTTGTACTCCGGGTAGGGCTGCCCTTTGTCACTGGTCCTGTTCATAAGTTTAATGGACAGGATTTCTAGGCGCAGCAAAGGGCTGGAGGGGGTCTGGTTTGGGGACCAGAGGATTTCGTCTCTTCTTTTTGCAGATGATGTGGTCCTGCTGGCCCCCTCTAGCAAAGACCTACAGCATGCGCTGGGGCAGTTCGCAGCAGAGTATGAAGCGGCTGGGATGAAGATCAGCTCATCCAAGTCCAAGGCCATGGTTCTCGACCAGAAAAGGGTGGCTTGTCCTCTTCAGGTTGGAGGGGAGTTCCTGCCTGAAGTGGAGTAGTTCAAGTATCTCGGGGTCTTGTTCCCAAGTGAGGGAAGAATGGAGCGGGAGATTGACGCACGGATCGGTGTGGCTGCCGCAGTAATTGGGGCGCTGGGCCGGTCCGTTGTGGTGAAGAGAGAGCTGAGCCGAAAAGCAAAGCTCTTGATTTACCAGTCGGTCTACATTCCTACCCTCACCTATGGCCATGAACTTTGGGTCATAACCGAAAGAACGAGACCCCGGATACAAGCGGCTGAAATGAGCTTCCTCGTAGCGTGGCCGGGCACTCCCTTAGAGATAGGGTGAGGAGCTCGGCCATCCAGGAGGGGCTCGGAGTAGAGCCGCTGCTCCTCCACATCAATAGGCCCGTTGAGGTGGCTCGGGCATCTATACGGGATGCCTCCTGGACACCTTTCTCAGGAGGTGTTCCAGGCACGTCCCACCGGGAGGAGGCCCAGGACACGCTGGAGGGACTATGTCTCAGCTGGAGGAGGTGTCAACATGTCACCGTGTGTGTAACGAATCTATATGACATACAAGTCTTGCCTTTTAAACTTAATAACTGAAATAAATTAACTTTCAATTAATTTGTTATTTGTTGAGGTGCGCTTATAAGACATACAGCTGCCCCAGATGACAGTCATTGTGTAAAGGAGGATTAGAGGTTATTCAGAGCAAACTTAACTAATGTTTTCGCTGTGCTCTGTGCTTCCACACACAGCTGGCTGGAGGAAACCTGAGCCTCACTTTAGCCCAGTCACACCACACAGATGAGAGAAAGAGGCCACGACAAACATAGTATGTGTCCATTACTGTCCTTTTATTGTGATAAAACTCTATAGCTTGTAAGTGAAACCCCATTCTTATTGGAACTCATATTTACACATTAACAAATGATACGATATTTAAGAGTTTTTACAATAAATTGTTCAGCATTTTCTACGGATACGTGGACATTGGGTCAATCATGTTAGGTTTTTGTGATTTGGAGCAAAAAATGAAACTGAAATTTGATTCTCTAAGATAACATTACCTTAATTCTGTTTTCTCTTTGAAAGACTTAAAAGCATTTACACACAATAAAGCATCTTTGTTCCAGAATGAAATATATTCTTACCACTAAACACACCTTGAGAAAAACTGCTGCAAACACTTGCAAAATAAGAGGTGTTTTGGTGCAACTCCTTTTACTTACACTTTAAATCACACCGAAAAGAATATGCTAGGGTTTTATTCCCTAATGTGGGTTGTATTTCAGCATTCAAAACCACTTCTACAGAGTATGGCTTACTTTATAGTTACTATTTTAAGGACACAAAAGTCACAGTTACTAGAGGTGCTGCAGTGAAGAGTTGCCAAACCCCCATTTTGGGTGGCTATAAACCGTGTAGGAAATAACTCTGCACTGTAGGTCACTTAGAAATCTCCTTATTAATAAATAGCACAACTTTCTTCAATTAAAAACGACATTAAATGAATCAGAAAGACGGTCTAGACATTGTTAATGTGGTAAATAACTGTTACTAGTGGCAAATCTAAATAGGTGTACAGAGGCACATTTTCAGCAACCATCACTGCTGTGTTTAAATGGCACATTTTGTTAGCCAATCCAGTTATACCATGTTAAAAGACTAATTCATCATTTTAAAGGCCTTGTCCAATAATTTCTTTGGCTAGATGAGTATCTGTAGCATCAGCATTTGTGCGTTTGATTATAGTCTACTGAAATTTGTCAGTCTGTTATTCTGAGAAATTGAGGCTATTCAATGAGAGAAACTACCAAGAAACTGAATATCTTGGTCTGTACTACTCGCTTCAAAGAACAGGGCAAACTGGCTCTAACCAGAATAAGAGGAGAAGTGAGAGGCCTTGCCACAAAACTGAGCAAGAGGATAAGCACATCAGAGCCTCTAGTTTGAAAAACATATGGCAACACTGAAGAGGCGACTCCAGGATGCTGACTTTCTAGGCAGAGTAGCAAAGAAAAAGCCATATCTGAGACTAGCAAACAAAAGGAAAATATGACATATGGGCAAAAGAACACAAACACTGGCCAGAGGAAGATTGGAAGAAGGTGTTAAGGACAAATCAGTCTAAGTTTGAGGTGTTTGGATCACAAAGTAGAACAATTGTGAGATGCAGAATAAATGAAAAGATGCTGGAGGAGTGCTTGATGCCATCTATCAAACATGGTGGAGGAAAAGTGATGCTCTGGAGATGCTTTGGTGCTGGTGAAGTGGGATATTTGTACAGGGTAGAAGGGATACTGAATAAGGAAGGCTATCACTCCATTTTTCAATGCCATGCCATACAGTGTAGACAGCTCTTGATTGGAGACAATTTTGACAATAACCCAAAGAATAGCTCCAAACTATGCAAGAACTATTTAGGGAAGAACCAGTCAGCTGGTTTTCTGCCTATAATAGAGTTGCCAGCAAAGTCACCAGATCTCAACCCTATTAAGCTGTTGTGGGAGCCACTTGACCGTTTGGTGCGCAAGAAGTGCCCATCAAGCCAATCCAACTTGTGGAAGGTGCTTTAGGAAGCATGGGGTGAAATTTCCTCAGATTAACTCAACAAACTGGCAGCTAGAATGCCAAAGGTCTTCAAGGCTGTAATTGCTGCAAATGGAGGATTATTTGATAAAAGCAAAGTTTGAAGGACAAGATTATTATTTTAAGTACAAATCATTATTTGTAACGATGTAAATGTCTTCACCATATTTTCTGTTCATTTTACAACTCAGTTGTTTAATAAAATGTGAGTTTTCATGGAAAATCATGACATGTTTTGGAAGCCCCGAACTTTTGGGTAGTAGTGTATATATATTGTATTTGATACCAATAAAGTAACTAAGCAGCCATGCATTCAGTTAAATCAGTGTGTTGTATCTTATTGTAGACCAAGAAAGACAAGCGTGATTCTCACCTTGACTTCCTCCCATGCATCCCTCTCCTCCTTTAAAACCCTGCTGGTGTGAAGTGGCGTCTGGGGAACCTCCATTGATTGCTTTAGGGCAGAAGAAGTAGCATGTCTAACGTTAGTGCAGTAATGCAGCAAAATGATTGAGAAGGAAATCAATAAAACATCAAGATGAAGGTTATGGTTTGGGCGCTTACATTGATCCATGGATGATTCATGAACTCTGTGATGGTCATCCTTTGGGTCGGCTCAGTCTTTAGGAGGGTCCTGATCAGCTGTTTAGCTGCATAAAGAAAATATGCACATTTATGCTTGTGTTTATGTATATTCATCAGCTCTTTCATACAGCAATATCCAAGCTGTGGTACCAAGGTGTCATAAATAGAGATGCTCTGAGAAATAGTCTAGTCAGAAATTAGAAAATCTGATCCTTGCAGCCCCATCTGTGAATCGTACTACAACGCCGCCCTGACAGCACTACTCTTTAGTGTGGCCACTGAGTGAAGAAATGTTATCCATTTTCAGTGGCAGAGACAGGTTGTAGGGAGCATTTTAATAGTAAACTGCATTTTACACAGCAAGTCAGCAGTTTATTCAGGCTGCGAGAGACAGCAAGACTTTCAGCAGAAACCAGAAAGCTTCTAACCGCTATCTGACATGGAACATGCTGGACTGGAAAATTATGTCAGTCTTTTGTAAATGCTAGAGTTTAGGTAAGGATCTACATTCTCTAGAATATATACATGAATATGGACGTGTTTTATTCTAGCCAGGCTACCTCCTACAATAAGATGCTGAAGCTAGTTTACAACATAAACCTATCATGTTTTGTTGGTTTTTAAATATCAGTAAAATTGTGTTTTACATTGACTGTCATTATAATATAAGTATAATATAACTGCTCATGGCAGGAAGGCCTGTAACAAACTCTCTGATTGCTGTTCTTACATCTCATTGTCTTAGATAAAATCTGGAATCAGGTAAAATCTGCAAAAAGACAAAGCTTCACAAAAAACAGAGATCGGAAGAAACATAGAAAATTCCGACCAGCCTTTCTCTACTGCTTCCTGTTGCATACTAATGAGGCAATGTATTAATGGATTCACACTTGTTTTAAAGAAATGTAGCAAAGTAGGTTTTTTTGTAGTGTTCTAGAGACGCACCCAGAGGAATGATCAAATTTCTTTGCTAGTGAAAAACGACACTGAGTGGATTCTTTTCATTTCAAATTGAGTTCGACTAGATGTTCCACTGCTGTATCCATCGTTTGGAGAGAAAATAGATACCTATACATCATCACTACATAGCTTCAGCTTTCTCTTTAAAACCAGCATATTACTCATAAAATTAGAGCTGACTTTCAGCTTAGCAGGCAGCAGCCAAAGAAAACGAGGTGAAACACCCTAATCAGTTTCAATTTCCTGATCAGTTGTGAAATCCATCTGTGTTCTGATTTATTTGATTTATTTATGATAGTTTCACACCCCAGCAGGAGTTTATAAAAAAATGAAATTTTAACTGTAATTAAACAAAATCAACTGTGAAAGCAGACATTTCCATAAATGCTTTAAATGCACCATTTAAAACAATACAATAATAGATTAAATGATTATTTTTTTTATCCCTTTTTTTTTTTAAATAAGCTGAAACTCCCACCACAAAAAGCACTACAGAAAATAAATACATTTGCTCAGTTATTTTACAGAATTTTTCACAGACTGCTTACAAAATTCAAATTCGGCTTTACAGGTTTACCTTCTTCTGACACCTCTGACCATTCAGGGTTGGGAAATTCATACTGGCCCATCCTTATCCTCTTCTTCATCCCAGGAGAGATGGCCAGTCCATGGTTAGAATAAAAAGGAGGGTACCCACACAATCTGTTGGGTATTTAAAAACAAGTGACATTAGAGACAACATAAAGAACTAGATAAGCCAAAGACATAGAAAGAACAGAAGGACCGACTTACAGAATATACATAATGACGCCCAAAGACCACATGTCGCATGACTTGTCATACTTCTCTGGGCCAAGAACCTCTGGAGCTGCAAACAGAATTGAATTAAATGCAAGAAAAATAATGCTGAATGAAATTGTTTGGCTGTAGTTTTATTTATTCTTTTGGCTGTATGTAGCATTGCTTAAAGGAAAACTGTCCCTCCTCCACCTATTGCTGCACACTTTTCTCAGAAGCTGAATGAGGGCTACTCTAAGAAAGACACATTCTGTTCGAAATATTTCTGTTGTGAAGAAAAAAAAAGAAAAAAGTAAATTAAAGAATCACCTTCATCACGCTTATGTAACGCCATTTAAAGCTATATCTGGTTAGGCTATGAACAGTATGTCTGTAAATCTGGATCAAGACCACAAGACCAAAGGTTTGATCTTCTGTACAGTAGGAACTCCAAAACCACCAGAAAATGTTGTTCATGTTACTTAACTTATTTAACTGTGTATCATAACCAAATAACAATACATAAATACTATGAATAAAATTATGTTTGTAATAATCAGTATCTTACGTTATTTTAGAAGCATTAGAAATAATTGATACTTTTCTGTCGATAAGAAAGCTATTAGATCAAGTTTCTGTGTAGATGCCATGAAACCACAGCGTTGCTACTCAAAGTCATCATACTGTGAGAATCTCAAACCAGCCTATGCCTAAAAAGCAATGTAGAGACTTTGTGTAACAGAACATGCTGGTGCAGACTCTTACCAACATAGTAAGGTGTGTAGCAGGGAGTGTCTAAAGAGTTGTGTGAGGTCGTCTCCTTGGCAAAGCCAAAGTCTGTGAGTTTCAGGAGAGCTTTGGGCCTCTTTGAAGAATACAGTAAATTCTCGGGCTGCAGGAAGCACATGGAAATACTTTAGAACCTGCACGTGTCTTTTAGCTCCTTTACTATAAGGAGGAGAAAGAAGGGCAAAATTCCTGCTTAATAATGAATTTAACACTAAAATATGAAACAAACCTTGACGTCTCTGTGTGCGATATTGATTGCATGTAGGAACTGGATGGCCTCTCCTATGCTCTTCATGATATCAGAGGCCTCTACAATAAAGATATTTTAAGCAAAGTTACGAGTGACGGCTTGGGACGGTATCAAACATGCACCGCAACACTGTGACTCCAGCAGCAGATAAAATCTCACCATGAATTGATTTTGCTGGATTTTTAGGTGTTTATAACCGTATTACCTTTCTCTGTGAAGGCCTGGTCTCCTCTGTCCTGGATTCGACTGAAAAGCTCACCCCCATCCATACTGTAGAAGATAGATGAAATAAATGGCGTGAAGAACCATACATGCAGCTGAATACAAGGATCCACAGAGCGAAACATGTTATTGAGATGATTTACACAAACAGAAAAACTTTTATTTAAGAAACCAGTGAGGTGAAATCGAGGGGATCTGCACAAGGCCTGTAATGGGGTTTGCTTCCAACAGAACAACATCCAACCACAGAAACCCAGCAGGAAGGAGTTATTTCAATGTCACTTCAAGCAGGAGTGGATGTCAAAAAATTACCCCCTGGTGCAAGTTAAAAGAGGAAAATGCTGAAAAGCAGAAAGCTCTGATCTGTTGCATAAGTAAAGCAGTGCAAAAATGTCCAAATATGGTACCGCTCTACTCGTAAGTACTTCACACAAGCCCTACTTTAACCGACCTGCTGTTTCAAAGAACAGACGCCTCATCTGCCTCAAGCCTCCATCTAACTTCCTTTTCCCTGTAACTGGTGGTCTGCGGTTTGTCGGGTGACCAAAAAGTGATAATGGGGTTTTCTCTATTTAGAAATTTGTGTTTTTTTTCTTCTTTACCCTTTAGTCACTGTCTGAAATAAAATCTGAACTCGGAAATTTTAACAGATGTTTCCGCAGTATTTGTTGAATGAAACATACTGTATATTATCTTGAGAACAAATATGATAATTGAGACATTATTAAATATATATGGTAACTCATCGCAATTACTGAAAGTATCCCGGTCATATCAGCCTAGAGAGCAGACTGCTAAAGACTGATACACACAACCTGTCTGAACACAGCAGCTAATAGAAGTATGGTCTTTAACATGGTGACTAATAGCAGCGACCTTTTCTCTGACTAATCAGCAGGTTTTTCACATTAAACAGTGTGATTGCTGGAAATTTACATATACGTTTGAATTCCCAGCTTGAAAGATAGCTGCAGGCTATCTTTCATGAAAGCCAGAGAGAAAGCAAGAATCTAATAATTTAATGGTACAATGTTATTTGGTTTGAACGCTTCACTTTGACCACTTCTGATATTCTTTATGTTATTATGGCCAAATAGCTCGATGTTGGTATCGTTTGACCCTACAGCTTTGTCCATTAGCTGCAAATGAAGTCTTAAAGGAGTCTGCACACCCCAAGTCACTTGGTAAAGTAAGACCTTTTTCACTGTGGCTGGCAACACCAGTGTTACAGGATTTCCGAGGTTAAGCTTGTTCTAGTTTTTGCTAACCATTCTTCTTTCATGTGAGGTTGATGGTTTGAGTCTGATTGTTGACGATTGGCCACACTTTGGCCTTACCACAGGACAATGATTCAAACACCCATTGAAACTTGTTTGGGAACAGATCATGCAGGCTTAAATTTAGTCTCTGGAACTACCCCAAACCTCAACGCAAGGGAAAAGCTAAGACCTAGGGGAGTGGTGGCCTAGTGGTTAGAACAGGAGGTTTGCGTTCCAGATGGGACAAAAGGGGCCAGGTTCGTATCCCACAGATTACCACTCTGGGTCCCTGAGCAAGACCCTTAGCCCCTGAATGCTCCCCGGGCGCCGCACAATGGCAGCCCACTGCTCCCTATAAAGGATGGGTTAAATGCAGAGGACAAATTTCGTTGTTTTCTTCAAGACCAAGATGGCGCCGACGATGGCAGCCTCGGAGCTTCGCTCTCTCTTTGTTTTTGTATTTTGTGTGTTTTTATGTTTTTCGAGCCACAGTTCTGTGGTGTCGGGCCACAATCCTGTGGTCTCATTC
>JAHUTJ010034638.1:0-16131 GCA_036250325.1 Characodon lateralis
GAAATATTTCAGTTAGTGTGCAATGAATCTAAAATATATGAATGTTAAATTTTCATCATGACATTATGGAAAATAATGAACTTTATCACAATATGCTAATATTTTGAGAAGGACCTGTATAACTCAAGTCATTTTGACCAACAGCTTAAGTTTTTAACAAAACGTTTCCTCAACAAGGTTTATTTTTCGCTGTTCATCATTTCATCTGCGGTCAAACTTTAATCGGACTTGAGAGTTTGGAGGCATGGCTTCTCTCACCGGCTCTCTGTTAGGAAACGTAAAACTGACTTTAAAGCTCCCTGTAACAATCCGGTAGCTTTTGGGAAATGGCAGACAAAGCATGTCTTGACCTGGTGGTTCATGAACCGATCCTCACTGTGTTGAATTTATTTTAAGCTGGTTACACCTGTTCTTGAACAGGCACTTCTTGGTATATTATAATTTTCATCAAAAAGGGAATTTATTTCTGTAATTTGATTCAAAAAGTGAAATTTGTATTTTATATATTTATTACACACAGTTATTATTCAAAAATGTCTGTTAATTTTGATGATTATGACTTAAAGGTAATGAAAACCCAGAATTCAGATGAAAAAAATTTGAATATTCTCTGACCAATAAAAAAACAGGACTTTCACTACAGAAATATAGTGTAAAGTATTTGTATGTACTCAGTGCTTGGTACTGAGTACTTAATGAATTACTGAATCAATGCGGCGTGGCACGGAGGCGATCAGCCTCTGGTTCTGCTGAGGTGTTAATGAAGCCCAGGTTGCATTGATAGTGGCCTTCAAGTCATCTCCATTGTTGGGTCTGGTGTCTCTCGTCTTCCTCTAGACAATACCCTAAAATAGATTCTCTATGGGGTTCAGATCAGGCCAGTTTGTATCTTGAGTTTTGTGTCATTTTAATGTGATGTAAGTCTGGCTGAAGGCCAGTCTGTTTAAATCAGTATGAAGCTGGAGGCTCTAACCCAGTCATTCTGGTAGAAAAGATGCATTTTGTCAGAAATAAACAGCATTCTCCTATTTTATAAACATTTTACTATTTAGTTTTCACGTTCCCAATATATTTTGCGCTATGTAGGTTACATTTTAGAGTAGACATTTCCCGTACAGAAGAAAAAAATATGCAGTCAGGAAAATCTTACCTGTAATTTAATTCATTTCTAAGGAAACAGATAAAAAAATAATGCTGACGTCAGATAATTCCCACTAACAGACCACATGGTTAGAACACTGGTTGTGAAAGTTTGGGGTTGTCTATTAGATCCATGTGGAGTGAACAAGAGAAGAAGAAATGAAGAGGATTCTTGAGATTAAATTTATTCCCAGTGGGTTGCGCTGGAGCCATCTGGAAATAATCACAAGCAGAAACCTGAATCTAGTTCAGTCCACAGCAAATCATGAGAAATGTAGGTTTTTGTAGAATTCTTACATTGGATTAAACTTTTCTCCTAATCTCAATTTAACAGCATTGTCTCATAACAACTATAAACTTAAATGTACTTTACTGACATGTTATATGATGGACCAACACTTAAGTGGTGCATAATTATGAAGGGGAAAGCTCTACATGTTTTATACATCTAGCGAGTAATGTTTCTGCCTATTCTTTGTTGTTCTGTCAGACTGGATGGAGAACATCTCTGAACATCAGCTGTCAGGTCTTTCCCCAGATTTCTAATTGGATTTAGTTGTGGACTTGGCAAGGAACACGTGAATATCTTTTAATCTCTACCATTCCACTGTAGCTCTGGCTGTACGGGTGTTGCCCTTTATGCGAACGAACCCTTGCCACAATCTCAAGTCTTTTTCAGCTTCCAACAGGTTTTTTCCACAACTGGTTTGTAATTAGCTCCACACATCTTCCCATCAACTCTGTTTAGTTCACCTTTCCCTTATAAAGAAAAGCCTTGCTGCAGCCTGTGGCTGCTGCCACGTTTCACGTTGGGGATGGCATGTTAAGAGTGATGTGCCGCACATAATGTTTTGCATGAAGGCCAGGAAGTTCAGTTTTGGTTTCATCTGACCAGAGCACTTTCTTCCACTTTTGCTGCATCCCCTACATGACTTGTGGTGAACTGCTAACAGGACTTCCTTCTTTCAACTGTTCCACAAAGGCCAGATTGGTGGAGTGCACAACTAATAGCGGTCATGTCAGCTGATTCTCCACCTGAGCAGTGGATCTCTGCAGCTCTGCCAGTTACCATGGGCCTCTTGGCTGCTTCTCAGATTAATGCTCTGCTTCCCAGGAGAGACAGTTTAGGTGGATGACCATCTCTTGTTGGAAATATAGTTGTGCCAAACTCTATTTCCAGATGAAGATACGATGTTATAACCTAAATCTGCTTTAAACTTCTCCAGAACTTTCTCCCTGACCTCTCAGCTATTTCTTGGTCTTCATGATGCCGTTTGTTCACTAATGTTCTCTAAAAAAAACCTCTGAGGCCTTCTCATAACTGGAAAAATACTGAAATTAACTTACACTCAGGTGGACTATACTTATTGATTATGTGACATCTGAAGGCATTTAGATTCCACTGGATCTTATTTAGGAGTATCTTTTTAACCATTCTTTTAACTCTGACCACCTTTGATGTTGATATACGATGTGAGCGATGGGTATCGTAGTCAAATTCTTGTTTGTGCACACAAACCTGGCCAATAAAGTTGATTCTGATTCTTCTCTGTCGCTGCTGAATGAAAGCATCCCCACAGCATGATACTGCCACTAACCTTTTTCTGTGTTACCTTCCTGCTACACATTGTGTTTTGCTTACAGGTTCAATAGTGCCCCTTAACAAACCTCTGTAGTTATACTAAGATTCAGTTACACACAGGTGGACTCTGCTAATAGTCGATGGCATCTCAAGATTATTGGTATTGATTCTATTTAATAATCATGTGGCTTCTGGCTGCACCTGATTCTATTGAGGGGTATCAGAGTAAAGGGGACTAAATAAAAATAGAACTGCAAAAAGTGTGGGTGCATTTATAAAAAAAAAATACATCCATGCATCATTTTCCTTCCCCTTCACAATTGTGCAATAATTTGTTTTAGTCTATCAGAAAAAAATCCAAATAAATCTTACTAAAGGTTTTTGTTTTAACACGAGAAAATACAAAAACGTTCACTGCAGGTATGAAAACCTTTCTTAGGCAATGTATAAACAACTTCATCTGACAGACTGCCTTGCTTGAAAACATCAACAGAACACGACCTTGTGTTGGTATACGCTCTGGCCCCTAAGGCACATTTTAACAACAACATTATGACCTCAACGTCTTTGAACAAAGAAGTCAGGAGGTGCTCTGTTGCCTTTACAGGTAAAAACAGCTTTAATGGAGCCAGACCTTCAGGAAGAAGGTTGTGGAGGTGATACACAACACAAAAACATGCATGTACAACAACATAAAAACGCAAACGTAAATCAGAATGTCACCAGAATATGAGGATCCTGTTGTGATCACTTGTGTGTGTGTTTTGTTAATTAATTTCCCACAGAATCAGAAACCTCATAGCTGTAAACAACATCTGTATTTCAAAAAGAGGGGCTGCTCCTGCTGCCATATAAGTTACACATATTTGATTACACAAGATGTGTGGACAGGTCTCGCTGTGGGTGTCAGAGATTACTCCAGGGCAAAGGGGATAGTCACATGACCCTTTTTTTTTTTCTCCTTTTCCATTTTTCTTTTGGCTTTCACAGGAAACTGTTTACCATCAAAATAAAATAGCTTGATTATGACTGAATTTTCCATACTTAGCTTGTGGTGTCTAAGGACTAATGAAGAGAACAGTGGCTGCAAGCCTACCGCTCTGTTTTACTGACATTTGCATGTGTCTGATAGTGGTGGTGTGACGAACTGGAGGAGTGTGTGTGCTTTTCCGGCTGTCTCAGTTGTGTTTGTGTGATTTCTGTTTTTTGTGTTTCTTCTTTTTCTTATCCTGTCTGTTCAGACTGTTGCTATGACGCCTCCTCTTTGATTTACATTCATTGCTGCTGCTGCTATCGCTGTCCGACTCCTTTCTCTCCCTCTTCTTCTTCTTCTTCATTTTCTTTTCCTGAAGGACACATATAGGAATACACAGCTCTGTGAGGACATATGGGTAGGTATGAGGTATGGATAGTTCTGCAAGGCACTATAAAAGGAAATATGATGCTGAAGATACAGACAGAAAGCTGACAGCAGTTTCATTGCCCACAAAACTGGGTCACAGTTTTTCAGTCGACTCAGCATAAAACAGGAGTTATCATGAGACTACAGCTACAGACATGTAGGATCACATGAGCTGTCAGACAGCCGAGGTGAGAAAAAGCGAGGGAAAAAACAGGAAGCGAAAGCTGGACTGGTTTGTTAGGTTTATCATATTCACCTTCTTTTTCTTCTTTTTGTCTGAGTCCTGTGGTGGCCTGAGTGTGGCTGTCTGCTGCTTCTGCGCCTCTTCATCGTCCTCTTCAGGCACAAGAGCATACTGCAAGCCGGGAGCTGAGAAACAATCCTTGGTAAAGTGACCTGAAAGGAATCCTAAGTTATTTAAACTGACTTTAAGTGCTTTCAACATCTTTAACCAAGTGAGCTGCAGTCTCAAAATGATGTTCCTTTAATTTTTTGACCCTTTCTTTTGTAGCAGTACTCATGCTGGTGTACCTTTGCAGCCACACTTTGAACATGTTGTGTTGAGGACAGCCTCCAGAGTGATCCTGTTGCCGGTGTGATCTCTGAACTGCTTTCGTCGCCTCGCATCTTGACTGCAAACACAAAAGGATGATGATAACACTCCCCTGTGCAGAAACCCACACACACATAAAGCTGCAAGCACTTACTCTGCCATAACATTGTTTGGGTCTAGGTCCTGTCCTGTACCCTGATTGACAGCCTTCATGGAGAAAGAAAGCTTCACCTTGTCACCTTGAATCTGACAGACAGAGGACAGTAGTGGTCATATTGTGGTGACACTGCATTTACATGCCACACCTGTGTGTGTTTGTGCTTCTTTTTGGATGTCGTTACCTCTCGCCCAATGACTTTGATCCACACACGTTCCCCAACATCCACAATCTCAGAGGCATTTTCAACTCTAGAGGCAGACATCTCACTCACGTGAACCAAACCTGTTTGTAATGGAGTTAAAGGGTTTTTTATAAAGATATCACTCAAGGCAAGCAAAAATAACTTACAGGATGAAAACATACAGTTCCACTAAGGCTAAAGGCACACTTCATAGGCATATATATACACAAACACACACAGTTGCTGGTCGTAAAATTAGAATATCATGAAACATATGATTTATTTCAGTAATTCCATTCAAAAAGTGAAACTTGTATATTATCTTCATTCATTACACACAGACTGATATATTTCAAATGTTTATTTCTTTTAATTTTGATGATTATAACTGACAACTAATGAAAACCCCAAATTCAGTATCTCAGAAAATTAGAATATTACTTATGACCAATACAAAAAAGGATTTTTTTTAATGTATGAGCACGTACAGCACTCAATACTTAGTTGTGGCTCCTTTTGCCTGGATTACTAGAGCAATGCGGCGTGGCATGGGGTCGATCAGTCTGTGGCACTACTCAGGTGTTATGAGAGCCCAGGTTGCTCTGATAGTGGCCTTCAACTCTTCTGCATTGTTGGGTCTGGCGTATTGCATCTTCCTCTTCACAATACCCCATAGATTTTCTACGGGGTTAAGATAAGGCGGATTTTCTGGCCAATTAAGAACAGGGATACCATGGTCCCTAAACCAGGTACTGGTAGCGTTGGCACTGTGTGCAGGTGCCAAGTCCTGTTAGGAAATTAAATCTGCATATCCATAAAGTTGGTCAGGAAGCATGAAGTGCTCTAAAACTTCTTGGTAGATGGCTGCGTTGACCTTGGACCTCAGAAAACACAGTGGACCAACACCAGCAGATGACATGGCACCCCAAACCATCACTGACTGGAAACTTTACACTGAACCTCAAGCAACATGGATTCTGTGCCTCTCTTCTCTTCCTCCAGATTCTGGGACCTTGATTTCCAAAGGAAATGCTTAATTCACCAGAGAACATAACTTTGGACCACTCATTAGCAGCCCAGTCCTTTTTGTCTTTAGCCCAGGCAAGACGCTTCTGACGCTGTCTCTAGATTCAAGAGTGGCTTGACACAAGGAATGCGACAGCTGAAACCCATATCTGCTCAAGATAAACATATGCACCCCCTCACACCGCCTTCACCGATCATGATGTTGTTTTGTAAACTTGTTGCTTCTTTGTGCTGAGGTTTTTTGCAATCTCAAACTGTATCCTGCTAAGGATAAAGTGTGAAATATGATTTTTTTCCCTCTACATACCTAATGTGGCCTCTTTCTCATCTACCAAGGGCAGCGCCTGTGAGTGGGCAGCAAAGCCTCGGTGACCCGTCCCCCCTTGTCTTGTGTCATGATGTATGTTTGGATGGGTTGTACTGGAATTCTAATTTCCCCTCAGGGATCAATAAAGTATCTTTGAATTGAATATCTTACATGTCTGTGTGTGGTGGTAATGAAGCACTGACTCCAGCTGCAGTCTACTCTCTGTGAATCTCCACCACATTTTTGAATGGGTTTTGTTTCACAATCCTCTCCAGGGTGCGGTTATCGCTATTGCTTGTACACTTTTTTCTACCAAATCTTTTTCTTCCCTTCGCCTCTCTATTACTGTGCTTGGACACAGAGCTCTGTGAACAACCAGCTTCTTTAGCAATGACCTTTTGTGTCTTCCCTCCTTGTTTACGGTGTTAATGGTCGTCTTTTGGACAACTGTCATGTCAGCAGTCTTCCCCATGATTGTGTAGCCTACAGAACTAGACTGAGACCATTTAAAGGCCTTTGCAGCGATTTTGAGTTAATTAGCTGATAAGAGTGTGGCACCAGGTGTCTTCAATATTGAACCTTTTCACAGTATTCTAATTTTCTGAGATAATGAATATGGGGTTTTCATTAGTTTTCTGTGATAATCATCAAATTTAAAAGACATAAACATTTGAAATATATCAGTCTGTGCGTAATGAATGAATATAATATACAAGTTTTACTTTTTGAATGGAATTACTGAAATGAATAAATTTTTTCTTGATATTCTAATTTTATGACTAGCCCCTGTGTGTGTGTATATGTATATATATATATATATATATATATATATACATATACAGTGTCTTGCGAAAGTACTCCGCCCCCTTGAACTGGTCAACCTCTTGCCACATTTCAGGCTTCAAACATAAAGATATACAAAGTATTAACGCAAGGGGGCCGAATAATATTGCACGCCCCACTTTTCAGTTTTTTATTTGTTAAAAAAGTTTGACACATCCAATAAATTTCATTCCACTTCACGATTGTGTCCCACTTGTTGTTGATTCTTCACAACAAATTAGAATTTTATATATATACATACATATACACACACGTTTTTTTTTTTCTTAACTCAATTAATTGTATGCTCTATGTTTGTGCATCTTAGTCTTAACCCATCCTTGATACCAAGCTTCTGGTGAGGTTGCCCTCTATGGATGAAAAATATTAGCAATCATCCAGAGTGGCTAATGATCAGCCTTCACTGAATGCATAACTCATAGGCTATATATGGAGATAAGACGACCTGCTTCATACAACACTCCCACTTCTGGAGAAAACATATTTTGTACTCCTTTTGCAAACATATATAGCATTAACATTTTAAAAGCATGGGTTTGTTAAGCATAATCACCCAATTCTCCTCCTAAGTTGAAAATAACTCCTGCGTAATAAGAATAAAATTGGACTGTGTTAAATTATTCAGTTTTTTGTCTTGAAGTTTCTCATAAAGTGGCACAGACATAAATCACATGATTTTCAGGAATAGTTTGACCATCACCTGAGAACCCTCTGATTTAGTAGCCATGGTTTCATTCTGATTTCTGATTTCGTCTCTTCTTTTTGCGAATGACGTGGTCCTGCTGGCCTCCTCTAGCCAAGACCTACAGCATGCGCTGGGGCGGTTCGCAGCCGAGTGTGAAGCGGCTGGGATGAAGATCAGCTCCTCCAAGTCCAGGCCATGGTTCTTGACCGGAAAAGGGTGGCTTGTCCTCTTCAGGTTGGAGGGGAGTTCCTGCCTCAAGTGGAGGAGTTCAAGTATCTCGGGGTCTTGTTCACGAGTGAGGGAAGAATGGAGCGGGAGATCGACAGATGGATCGGTGCGGCTGCCCCAGTCATGGGGCGCTGTGCCGGTCCGTTGTGGTGAAGAGAGAGCTGAGCCGAAAAGCGAAGCTCTCGATTTACCGGTCGGTCTACGTTCCTACCCTCACCTATGGCCATGAACTTTGGGTCGTGAGTGAAAGAACGAGATCCCGGATACAAGCGGCTGAAATGAGCTTCCTCCGTAGGGTGGCCGGGCACTCCCTTAGAGATAGGATGAGGAGCTCAGCCATTCAGGAGGGGCTCGGAGTAGAGCCGCTGCTCCTCCACATCGAGAGGAGCCAGTTGAGGTGGCTTGGGCATTTAACCAACCTTCCTTCTTGTACCGGATGCCTCCTGGACGCCTTCCTCGGGAGGTGTTCTAGGTACGTCCCACCAGGAGGAGGCCCAGGACACGCTGGACGGACTATGTCTCTCGGCTGGCCTGGGAACGCCTTGGGCTCCCCCCGGAGGAGCTGGAGGAGGTTTCTCGGGAGAGGGATATCTGGGTGTCTCTGCTGAGTCTGCTGCCCCCGCGACCGGGTCCCAGATAAAGCGGAAGACGCCGAGAACGAGGTTTCATTCTCCTCACCAACTCTAACCCTTAACTTCTCTTTGACACCAAAATTATTCTCCTGTTATGGTCCCTTACTTTCGAGTCCCTTTGCCAGCCCTTTTTTAACCAACCTTCCTTCTTGTAACCTGGCAGTCGAACAAAGGCTCCATAGCTTTGCACAGAGACCACCTCTCCTTTGGCAATGCTGTGCATCGGTGGTAGACCATCCAATCCGGCCGGCTCACGACTTTGCCCACCTCGGTCAGACATCATCCCAACAAGGGCTGTCTAATGGTGGACCTGGTTGACAAGAAATCAAACATGTTTTAGGGTTTGCAGCATCATGAAATGCGACGAAAGAAAATATGTAAAGTACCAGAAGGCACAGTAAGTAGCAACGTCTATTTTTTGTTTTGTTTTGAAGTAAAAGTTTTTATTGCAACAGCATATTCTCAAACCAAAATTGTAGAAAAATATAACGTTTAATTTGAGTACATTCAGGCAGTGGGAATTCAAAATCCATGTTAAGCAAAACATTTGTTTTTATCTTTATTGTTTCACAAAATATTTTTTATTATCTTTGTTTTTTTCTTTTTTACAAAATAATCAGTGGTGAAACTGTTGGCACCACTAACACCCCCTAAGGAATAATAGTACCCGAAGCATTTTTATAGTGTATGACTTCCTGTTTTCCTGGGGTATAAACAAGACTAGAAACAGAGGTACATGTCTTTTAGTCACACTCTTCAAAATAGAAAAGAGAAGAGAACATGGCACTCAAGTATGGATAATGCTGATCTTCATAAGATAGAGAAAAAGGATCCAACAAAAAGGTTCCTGTCTTCAAGTCAGAGCAATGATTTGGGAGGTTTACAACAATTTGAACTATGATAGACAAGGCTGGAAAAAGACCAAAGTTTGTCTTGTCGACACACACTTTGTGCAGGGTGGTAAGGAAGGCTTTAAAAAAAATCTCCTGAACCTAAGTGCATCGCCCTGGGCGAAACATGGTAGTGGCAGCATCATGCTCTGGAGATCCTGTTTTCAGCAGGAACATGAAAATCTGTGCAGAGTTGATGAGAAGATGGGTGGCGCTAAATAAAGGAGAATCCCGATTTTAAAAATCCTGTTGAAGTCTGTAAGACTAGACACTAGGTCAAAGGTTCGCCTTCAAGCAGAATACTGAACTGACACACTCTACAATGAAATGGATTAGATAAAAACACAGGCATGTACAACATTGACCCAGTTAAAGCCCAGATCTAAATTCAACTGGCCATGTGAGACTAGACTTGACAATGACGCTCTCTATTCAATCTGACTGAGTCTGTTATATTTTGCAAAGAATGGGCAGAAATGTAAGACTCCAGATTTGCAAAGCTTACCAAAATAAAAGAGGGTTGCAGAGATGGATGCGACTATTAAAAAAAAAAAACACGTGTTACATACCAACCACTTAACAATTATGCACTGTTTTCTGCTGGTCTATCACATAAAACCCCAATAAAATACATTGAAATTTGTGGTTCTAATGAGAATAAATGTAAACGGTTGCTGGACTCTGGGTGAATTAATCATGCAGAGTAGAAAAAAAATAAAACACTAACCGGTGGAACACACTGTTTACGTTTTCCCATGTAATAAAGAAACGTGAGGAATCACATTATTGCTAAAAGAAAAAAAAAAAAACACATTCACATCTTTATCCTTGTTAAACCGACAGTTCGTGCCGTAGCAGATTGGGGGTTAATAAAAACAAACTGAGCTAACTTAGACAGCCTAGCAAAATATGTCAGTTTACCTTTAGCGTTGACTGAACTGTGGTAGTTTTACATCCGGTGTAAATCACTCCGTAAGAGGCAGAACAGCCAATCATAGCGGCCGGCTCAAACTTTGACCAATAACACGCCTGCTATCTAGCGGAAGTATT
Organism: Characodon lateralis; assembly: GCA_036250325.1. Classification (NCBI taxonomy): domain Eukaryota; kingdom Metazoa; phylum Chordata; class Actinopteri; order Cyprinodontiformes; family Goodeidae; genus Characodon; species Characodon lateralis. The sequence continues at coordinate 10,680 of JAHUTJ010034638.1, forward strand.
TCGAGCTCCGTCTTCTTCGTTGTTGCTGCTTCCGTCGACATTCTTTTTAGCTCAACAAACTCCATTCATTTTTGAGGGGGAAACTGTAGCTTTGTTTTATAGCATTTTGTGCGTGTTTTCGGCTGACCCGGGATGATTGAGCCAATTAAGAGAGCCGGCGACATGGCGGTGGTTCCCTCCGCCATGAAGCGGCCCCGGATGGAGCTGGTGGCGGCGGCTCAGTCTCAGCAGCTCGTGGCCGCGGTACGGACCTTTAGCTCCTGAGACCTCAGATTTACTTCTTTTAGATAAATATTACTAACTTTATCTCCTAATATTATAAAGGATGATTTGTTAAACGTTCAATATAAACAGCTTTTCTACTTTTGTATGCCTTAAATGTCACATTATTGATACTTTAATTGCATACATACTGTGGCCGAGGTCACTTCATTAGGTACACCTATCCACCTCTTTACGACACAAATACTGAATCAGTTACATGCCAGCAACGCAATGCATTAAGGCATGTTGACATGGTGAAGAAGACTTGCTGCAGGTAAAATCGAGCATCAGAATGAGGAAGGAATGGGATTTAAGTGAGTGGCATTGCTGACCATGTCCATTCCTCTATGACCACAATGCACCCATCCCCTGTTGGTTACTTCCAGCAGGAGAATGCTAATTGTTACAAGCCTCAAATCATCCTAAACTGGTTCCTTGAACACGACTGTGTGTTCACTGCAGTCCAGTTTCTCCTCATGGATGTGCAGCCAACAAATCTGCAGCAAAGGCGTGATATTACCACCTCAATATGGTCCAAAATCTCTGAATGATGTTTCTGACACCTTGTTGATTCTATGCCAAGGAGATTTAAGGCAGTTTTGAAGCTAACTGGATATCCGACCTAGTACTAGAAAGGTTTATCTAAAGTGATTGGCGTGTGTATGTCACTTGTGGGCTTTGTGTTGCACCTTTGGCAGTTTGATCCCCATTTTGATAAACAAGCCATTTCTTTTCATAGATAAACAAGCCATCAGAAAAGTAATTTAACCGTGATCAAAAGCCTGGATATTGATTATAACTCTAAGCAGTTAAAATCTGTTATAAAACATGTTTTTACAAAATTCAGGTTTTACAGACCTTTAAAGTTGATTCAACAAAGTACACTGAAGCTGATCTGGGGATACATGAAACTCTGAAAGAACCAGTAGATCTGCTCGTTGCTTAATTACTTAATTATCATGGATCACTTGCAAGAAGTAATCCTCTTTTTAATGCTGCACTCAAACATCATTGTCAAATGTTTTACTCTGCTTTAAAACTACCTTATTGCATGGTATCAGTACAGCCTCAACAATACTGTCAGATCTGAGTGTATGCATTTACCAGATCATATTTAATGCAATAGGTCTGATGCAGAAACTAGAGATCTGTGTGATCCCTGTAGGGCCCTCCACGGACCTCCAGCCTGCAGGCTCCCATCATGTTGATGTCAGGCCACGAGGGAGAGGTCTACTGCTGCAAGTTTCACCCCAATGGAGCCACACTGGCCTCTTCAGGATTTGACAGGCTCATATGTAAGCCGTTGCCAAAGTTAAACTACTTCAACCAGTGGAAAAATCCGGATCCCTGTTCTAGTAAATAACTTGTTGTGCACTTTGGTATTTTGCTGCAGTCATGTGGAACGTCTTTGGAGATTGTGAAAATTTCGCCACTCTGAAGGGTCACAGTGGAGCAGTGATGGAGCTGCATTATAACACAGATGGCAGGTATGGACAACTGTTATGAAAGATGATCCATTCAGAAAAAATTCCTGTTACTAATTTTCTCGACTTGCAGAACAATTATTTTTTATTACTTAACAAATTCTACATGACATAGAACACATTTTTAACCATATCACCCCTGCTCGGTAAGCACTTTGTTGGTGTCATTTAAAGAGATGACCACACCTTTCTTGTTTGGTTCTGAACCCACAGTTTTATATAGCATCTTGATAAGTGCTCTGTTTAGCAGCGACATATTTTTCTGTATTTCAGCTTGTTGTTCTCGGCAAGTACAGACAAGACTGTGGGTGTGTGGGACAGCGAGACAGGTGAGAGGATCAAGCGTCTGAAGGGCCACACCTCTTTTGTGAACACCTGCTACCCAGCTCGTAGGGGGCCCCAGCTGGTGTGCACTGGCAGTGACGATGGGACAGTGAAGGTAGGTTATTTGTTGAATTAATTTGTATTTTGGCTCGGGTATGTTACTGAAACAAAACACATACTGATCACTCTTTTGCACTTGTGAAGTTGATCATAAGTTAAATGTGCAATTTTTTGTCTTTTTATTCTTGTCGCATTACAGCTTTGGGACATTCGCAAGAAAGGGGCCATCCACACTTTTCAGAACACCTACCAGGTGCTTGCCGTGACCTTTAATGACACCAGTGATCAGATCCTGTCTGGAGGCATCGACAATGATATCAAGGTACTGAGATGAGAGATGCAAAGATAACCAGGGAACATGGTTGCGCTTGCAGTTAAACATGCAATGTTAATGCCAATGACGTATTGAGCCTTACTGAAGTAGACGCCCACACCTGACTCAGATGATGATGCCTAAGATGGTAGAGGTCACAGGCTGTTGATCTATTTGCTTTTATTTAAAACAGGGAAGCAACAGTTATTCCTACTGCTGTTAAAATAATATCACATATTATTAAAGGAGTGGATGAGTGAAGCTGCAGCTTAATGCGTTTGGGCACTTCTAACTTTCGCTAGGACCATCTTGCTGATGAATACCCAATATAACAGCACAGATGTTGTCTTCTAGTTATGTGACTGACCAATTTGTCATTAAAGATTATGAAATTAATTAATTAAAAATGAAAGAGGAACAGTAACCTTGTAGTTCTCTAAAACTGGATGCAATTATAAACATAGTCTTAATGGACACCGTTTTAAACTTTCAGACTCATTTTGTTTTGATTGCAGAGGCATTAAAATATATGCATTAAAGCAGCTGTGTTGGTAATTAGACCTCAATAAAGAATGAGTTAATGTGTGCAAAGAGAATTAATGCTAATGTTGTATCATGCTGATTAGTAAATGACTTCTTAACCTACTTTATATCATTTTTAAAACCCTTATTTCAGGAAAAAAAATATGCTGAAGGAAAGACAACTATGAGCATGAATTCACTCATTTGACCTCAGTGAACTAAACTAGGAACTAGTTCTTGTTAAGGGTGAACTGGCGCTACACTGTTTATACCATTTATTATTTTAAGTTTAAAAAAAAAAAAAGGCTTAAGCAAAAACATAAAATAAACACCCACTAAATTTTGAGGTACATTAGAAGTGCTTTTGCACGTCTGCTCTTTTTGAGTAACAGAACCATCTGATATTAGCTAACAGCGGTTAATTGGTCAGCTGCTAAGTAGACTTATTGTAATTCACCAGCTGTAGTTTTAAAACAGTGTTATCCTAATAAAAATGCTGGCCCTCAGTTAGTTTCCACACTATGACTTTTCATGTTTTTTACAACTGGTAATATTTCCAACTTGTTTTGTCTGTCCTGTGAGCGTGGGGAAAATGTAGTAGTCTTGTTTCAGCCAGCTGACCTGCAGGTGAGGAAGGGGCTGAGGTATGTTACTCTATGCTACAAAAAGCCAAAGAAAGCTCTGGTGACACTTTCTCTGATTTTTGTTTCATTTTCTATGCATTCTGTGCCCCTGAGCAGCACAGCGCAGTGTGTGCTTCAGACATGTCATTTTTCAAAGAAACGTAAACGTAACCTCGTGTGGGTTGTACTATTTTTGGTCCAAATGGAAATAAATTGGAGGGTAAAATAAGACTTAAGAGGTGGTTGTTGGCATGTTGTGCTGTCTGTTCTCTCCTGCTCGTCTGCTCTAATCGCAGATTTTTATTTGGGCTTCCCATCCGTCCTGGAAAAAATCCATACTTCTACCTTTAACTGACAAAGTAGCACTTTGTGACCAAGTCAATGCACACTATGACCTCAGTAAATACAAACAGAACACCTGGTGGCATTTTAACATTTTAGATTCTTGGGTTTTGCTGCTGTGTCTAAATAAACAGACATTTCAGTTCTAGTGAAAAGAAAATGTTATTTTTCTAGTATGCAGTGAAGCTACAATTATTAGGAACGTTGGCCATGTTGAGTACACAGATACAATACTGAACTAAACAGAAGAAAAACAGTTCAACATTTGATAAAATCCAGAAACTCTCAGGACATTTATAGAATAAAGATGCTTCACAATCACACCGTTCTCTTTGACCCGAGTTTATGTGCCTTACAACCATTGGTTTTGTCCACCATGGCTTTCTGGTCCCTCAAACGTAGTTTCATGTCTGCCATCTGCTCCGATGGTCCATTTAAAGCTCTCTGCTTGTTTTCTCGTCGTTCAGGTGTGGGACCTGCGGCAGAACAAGCTGATCTACAACATGCACGGCCACGGTGACTCTGTGACCGGGCTCAGCCTGAGCTCCGAGGGATCGTACCTTCTGTCAAACTCCATGGATAACACGGGTAGCGTTGGACTTTATGTGCCTCATGATGCTGTTTGATGCATGGATGAATTTTTGTCTTTTAAATCTGTGTGTCTGCGTAGTGCGAATCTGGGATGTGCGACCATTCGCACCCAAGGAGAGATGTGTGAAGATTTTTCAGGGTAATGTTCACAACTTTGAAAAGGTAATCTTGACTTCTTAGCAGGGTCTTCATGCCACAGGACGAAGGATTAAAAATAGAAAATATAATGTTTATAACTTTCTAACTGTGTGGGGATTTTTAAGTCCCTTCCTCACTCTAACTAGGCGTCAGTTAATTATTTAATCATGGAAACCTAGCCTCCATTCAGATTTGCCTGAACTAATTGCAGCTCTGGATATGTTTCATTGCTTAAACAGCCTGTTGAATGTTTTGCTGTTTGTCCAGAACTTGCTGAGGTGCTCCTGGTCCACTGATGGCAGTAAGATCGCAGCGGGTTCAGCTGACAGGTGAGAAGAAAGCTCCCAGACAGCACTGTCACTTTGCTGCTTGCTAGCAACACCACTGCATCGCAGAGGAAAGTAAAGCTTTAGAGTCTAAGATAGGCTTTTTCATTGCATTTAACATAGTTTGCACCCTTCAGAGTAAACAAAATGTGTTTGAAATCCTTTAACTACATACTTTGCCTCTACTAAAAAATAAAAATTCCTAGTAAAATTCTCCACTCTTATTTATTCAGTCTCTCCAATTCTGTTTTCACTATATTGCACATTTAATACACTGCTCAGAAAAATAAAGGGAACACTCAAATAACTCATCCTAGATCTGAATGAATTAAATATTTTCATTGAATACTTTGTTCTGTACAAAGCTGAATGTGCTGACAACAAAATCACACAAAAATCATCAATGGAAATCAAATTTATTAACCAATGGAGGCCTGGATTTGGAGTCACACACAAAATTAAAGT
>JAHUTJ010034639.1:0-16122 GCA_036250325.1 Characodon lateralis
AAAAAAAAAAAACAGCTGCAGGTGTATAAGCAAGCAGGGTGTAATCTTGTATTCTCTTCATCCTTCTTTCTCTCCTCCATTCATTCCTCCTTTTCTCATTTCAGTCTCCATGTCCGTAACAATTGAAATATTCCCAAAGAAGTTTATAATAAAGTTTCTTTTATAGATATCAAGCAGACCTTTAAAGCATTAGCTGTGATGCTCTGCTTGTGAAAGTAAATCTGTTGGGCAATTTCTTGGCACTCAGACAACAATTCTGAGCGATACTCTGCCGGACAGGACATGGTAAAAAAAAAAAAAAAAAAAAAGAAGCAGTCTGTTTGAGGTGATGCCTGGAAATACATCTAAAGCTGTGCCTCCATTAATGTAAAATGTTGTGAATTTACCTATCAGAAGCTTACAAAGTCATTCCATCATACCTGGGCATGGCCAAATTGTTTAAAGGTGGTAAATAATTGCTTTCAACTAAATCCAGATCAACCAGAACCAAGTAAGATGTTTTTACTCCTTAATGTTTGGCATAAGTTACATAAAAAGCTTTTTTTGTGGAATGGGTTTTGTCAGAGAAGATGGTGTGGGTTTGGTTGTGTGTGGGGCAGTAGAGGTTGGGAGCTTGCCCTGGGAACCACCACTGTACACCCAACCACAAGGTGGCTCCTGCAGATATTTTGAAATATTCTCAACCTGCCATTTCAAATGAAAACAAAGCAATATGTAAACTTATAGACTATGATTAAAAGATTAATTTTAAAACTGGTTACTCTCCACAAAATGAAGCTCTGATCAGAACACACAAACCATCCATGGATGGTTGAATCTCAGAATGACAGAGTTCCAAAATAGGAAAAGTCAGAGGGATTTTTTTGTTTGCTTCTGTGTGCAAGGATCAACCAGGAAGATGGTGTCAGATTCCTGGCATCCCTGGCGTTAATAAAACATCAGGAAACCAGGTGAGCTCAGAGCTGAGGTCAGACTGTTGACCTTAAGGTCACCGAGCTGAATGTTTTACTGGCAGGCTCCATGTTTACATTGCTCCGAGTCTGAGATTGAGACTCACGTCCCTCCGCCAAGAACCGCACAGCCCACATGTGAATCAGCTGTTTGTATTCACCTGGAAGAATTTCGTCTTACGCACACAAACACTGACACGCTGCTATGTGGAATGCCTTCTTGCTGGCTATCCAGCCCGGCTCGGCAGGCGTGTCAGGTTGCAGTAGGTGTTCCCGGGGATGCAACCGGCATATCTGTGTTGGTTTTATGTCAAAGCCCCTCCCTCTGAGGAGATGACAGCCCAGAACAGCCAGAGGGGATGAAACCTGAGATAGGCAGAGCTTAGTAGTAAACAACAACTCCTTTATGAGGCAGAGGCGGCTGCCTGCTGCATTCAAAGATCTGAGGGAGGGAGAGGGACACAAAGACCCCCCCTTCCCCATCAGACCAGTGTTGGGTGGGGGGGGTTGCCTTCAGGGCGGTCTGTGGGGTGTGGGGGAGCAGACACAGTTAGTTTAATCTCACTGTTTGTTAATTTAAAGTTTGACTCCTCTGAACAGACCAGTTCACGTAGACCCCACACTCATTCGGTCTGCAATATCAACACCCCAACTTGAAGGAATATGAACATTGTTTCATTGTTTTTATTTGCTAATTTTAGACTAGAAGTGAAAGAAATCAACATTTAACTTAGCTCTTTGAGCTTAGCCTGCAGGACTGCGTGAATGTCATTAGTCATCCCATTGTTTCTTTAAGTTTTCCTACCGATCCGCCAGACTGTGTTATAATTAAAACTGGTCTTAATCAGATGTTCTTTATGCTTTCTAAAGGTCTTTGGCTGGGTTATAGTTTGGCTTAATTTCAGTCTGGTATTTCACCTGGCCATTTTCAGAGGGAGGTTTGTCTGTTAACTCACATAATTCTTACTCTTTGTCCCCCTTTCATTAGATCAATTTAGGAAAACGGGGAAAGATAACACATTTTCAACGGGCAGAAACTATTAACTGAGACTTACAATAAAAGATCAGCTGGTGGATGGTGAATTTCTCAGGTCCTGGGTTGGGTCTTGCTTGTTTTTTTCCTACCTAAAAGTCTTAAAGCCATGACTTTCAAACACTGGCTGTTACAGATAGCTTTCTAGGCCAGACACGTCTTCTTTTTTCCTCCAGTTATTCACTTTATTTTTTATACATTGCATTCAGTTACAAAAAATGTGTTTAGAAAAAAAATGAAAACAATGAAAACCACTTATGAAATACTCTGGTTAGAGACAACTTAATCTGAGGTTTGGTCCAAGATGTAAAAAGTCAAACTCTTTACCTCTGATAAAACAACCAGTAGCATAGCGGTGACAGTATCATACTATAGGGTGCCTTTTTTCCCCACTGCATGGAAATTTAAAAAGGAATCAATGAGAAGTCTTAATGATTTAGAGGTGAGTTATGGGCTTCACTGGTTTAACAAACAATTAGGACCTTTTACTGAAGATGGGTTAGTACTATAAAGGAAAATTGTATTCCTGTAGTATGATGGTGGCAGTATCATGCTCTGGGATGATTCCTTTTTCCACAGCATGGACATTCAAAAATCATCTTTTCCAATTTATGCAAATAAGGGTTGGTTATACATAGGAAGTACTGATCAAGATAAAATCTGTCAGTTTCGGGGGGATAATGAATAAACTAGGGACTGAAATAGGAGAAAAAGTAGCCAAAGCCCAAAGAAAGCTTTATGAAAAACCTCCAGAAAGGCTGAAGAACTGAACAACAGTGCTTTATGTTTCATTAGTGGTCATTTTATTTAGTAGTTTCTAATTTAACTCTTTATGCTAATACTTTCAGTGTAGTACGGTGGTGGCAGTATAATGTGTTTTATGGTGTTTAACGAACAAAATAAAACCTTCCTCTGAAATCAGCCCTTTTGTTCAGGAAAGTAAGGGTCACTGTTGAAAGACATTGTTTTAAAAGACATTTCTGAAAGCTATAGATCTGTTGATCAAGACCACTTTAACAGATTACAGATAACAGAAAACGTCTCGTCGAGCTTCAGGGACAAAGTATGAATAAATTAGAAGTAGTTGAAACATTGGCTCTAAGAGTTGTTTTTCCTGTATGAAGTTCAATCTTTCTAAAGCATTTAGTCTATTAGTATAAATACACATATCTTATTTGTAGTGTTTTTATTGTGTAAACTCCTCGTAAAAGTTTCCAAATTGACTCGTCCAAAGCTGCTGTCAGCAGCGTTCTTTGAGCTTCATCTTATCTATTAGGTCGTCAGCCGAGCAGAACAGACCGTGTTTTTATCTGACCCTCTCCTCTTCCTCCTCCTCCTCCTCCTCCTCAGCTGAACGGAGTTTAGGCGCTGCACTCTTCTTTTGTTGTTAAACGCAGCCCTTACAGTCTGCTCCCTCCCTCCGTCTCTTTCCTTTTTTCCACCCATCCTCCCATCGCTCACTCACTCCGTTTCATCCAGGGTGACGCCAGTCCCTCTCACCCCGCCCCGTTCAACTCAGTCCACTGCGTTCATTTCATTCCTGCTCCCATTCCGCGCATATTTCGCATCCTTGGAGAGACGCTGCGCATTTTACGCACTCAGCGCGCCCCGATCCTTCATCAAAGCCAAGCCGAGAGCGGAGTCCGGAGTGGGCCGAGGGCTTCCCGGTTCTGCGGCGGCTCCGATCCGTCGGGAAAGTGTGGGAATTAAAGGAGAAAAGCGGCGTTTGGTTCGAGGTAAGTTCCCGAGGAGGAGTCCCCCCTCCACCACCCCCTCCTCTTCAGCCTGCGCGTCTCAAATCCCCCGGACGATTCGCTTGTTTCTTTAAAAAAAAAAAAATAGAGCAGTTCGGGCCAAATGGACAGAAACATTTCCACATGTGGATGTAAAACAAGTCTTAAAACTGATTGTTTCTAAACCGCGTTGAGCTTCACAGCGACTGTCGCTTCCACTCCAGTTTTATTATTTCCCTTTTCCCTTCTCGACACCAAAGACCCAGAAATCTCGCTCTTTTGTCACTTTCTTGTCCCTCTTCCTCCTCTGGTACATTACACATGGTAGATCTGAGCCTGCAGGTGTCCGTAAATGGAGCAGCGTGTTGGAGGGAGAAGCTTTCCGCTCGCAGAGCTGGGAGGCAGCTTAACAAAGCTGGGAGTGAATGGGGGACTTGTTGCATCGGCGGGGTTTTCTCTCTCCCTACACAGCCAGCCAGCCAGGCAGGCAGGCAGGCCCCAGTCAGGGAAACAGGCCACAGGCTGATAACAGCCAGTGTTTACCCAGTGGACACAGCACATCGTCTGCTTCATGAAAACACCAACATACAGGCTTTTATACCCAGGTAGGCCAAAAAAAAAAAAAAACAACCAAAAAACAAAGCACCTCAGTTTATTAGAGTTCAAACCCATTTTTTATTCCATCTGTTCATGCTGACACAGCTTCTCTCTGAGCTGTATAACATGTTGATGATCCATATTTGTGTCTTCTCTTCCACTCTGTCATCATCAGTGTGTGTGGACACTTTTCTGAGAATATCCTTTAAACCCCCTTTACTCAAATGTTTTGAATATTGATTACAGGGCTGTTCCTGGCCCTTTTATAGCCTGAGATCACTGGCAGTGCAGGCCAAAACCACAATGTAATTTTTGGAGGAAAATTACAGCCCTTGAGGATGAAACGGGGCAGATGCACGTCTTCTGGAACAGTAAGCCGTTTGTCAGATGTTTTGGGAGGTGAATGTGGGATAACAACAGGATTAAAAGTGAGAAAAGAAGGGTCGGTGCTCATTTTTTTGATGTGATTGTGGTGTGTGGAGGAGTGTTAGCTCTGGTGGTAATGATGAGGTGTATGCTGATTGAAATATTAGTGTGGGATAAAGCAAAAAGATTTTATTTAATCAGCTGATTTTGTCAGTTTTCTTGAAATTCTGACAGATTTAACAGACTTATTAAACTGCAATATTTCAGCTGCAGAAATCAATAAATTAGTTTTGTAATAAAATGTCTCAACTTATCAAGAGATGGACCGATCAAGCTTTCTGGCACTGATTTCCAGAACTCCTTAAGATCCATTCGCCAGTTTTGAGTTTGACCGATTCTGATTTGCAACACAAAAAGATATCTCAAACAATGAGGAGATGTGCCGATTAAGCTTTTCTTGGCCAGCCTTCTATAAGGTTTTACCTGCCGATTTTGATCAGTTCCAATTTTTTTTTCCTTTTCTATAAAATAGAAATGAGGAAACAAAGTAATCTGTTGACAGATGGTAGTTTGCAACCCAACAGTGAGTAAAGGAACTACACAGTTTGGCTATGGATGCACACAAACATTCTCCAGTGATCAGAATAGGCCAATTTTTCCATGATCAGCTACTATGTTGATCAGGGAGACCCTGGTGAAACACTGAAAATCACTTTATTTTTAACCATGTTAATTAAAATGGATCACAGTTAAGAACTTCTGGCATTTTTGGTCAGTAAAAAGCATTCTCCAACATGTACTTTGATACATTTCTTTTGAGTTGAATAAAAATTGCAAAAAGGTTAGGAACATGTGATTTGATTTATACATGGCGATAATCTTTTTGATTGTTTCAGTTCCTCTATCAAAGAACCTGCAACATATTCTGTTTTCATTAAGTGAGCTGCTTCTAAATGTGGTACCTGAGGTGTAGCATGGTGATGGTATTATCATGCTTTGGGATACTATTCCCTCACAGCACAGGAGTTTAAAAGTAAATGTTTCAGATTTATGGGAATGAGAGCCGGTACTAAATACAGCATATTACTGATTTCAGTATAAGGCGATTTATTTTTTTTATTATTTGTTTTACTCTGATACGATCCAAGGTACGCTTTGAGTTTAGCCAATTTTTCTTTCCTGTTCTGTAATCTTTGGGACAACTAATTAGAATCGGCAGGAGTGAACTCAACATAAACCAGAAATCTGAACCGGTCCGGAAAAGCCTGATTGGTGCATCTAGCTGGTTTTTGATGTGATGTGGGAATGCGAGTTTACTGTGTTTTATTGAACAGCTGGAAGCTGAGACAGGGGATACAAAAGAAGGTTTTAATTTAAATTCTCAATTCTTTCCTAAAAATACTCAAATTATCAGGTTATAAACTGCAGTATTTTAGTATCAGGATGAATTAAGGCTGTATTCCTATAAAAAATAAAAATAAAAAAAATCTCAAATTATCCAGAGATTTGGGTTTTTCGGGCCAAAAACAAATTCCAGTTTTCTTTGAGCTCAGCGCTGCCTGTTCTGATTTTGACTGGTTACTTTCCCAGTCAAAATCCGAATAGAGAAAAAATGTGCTCTGGGTTGTTGGAGGTATTAGTTTTAATCAAACAGAAAAAAGTTAAACTTATCAGAATGTTTCTGTTAAATCGGTTTAATAAGTTTTGGACTTATTAAACATTCAGACTCACAGTTTTTGTTTGAATTTATTTCATTTGTCTAAAAATGAAGCTCTGAATATCCTGAGTGTAACAGAGAAAGCAGAGGGCATTTGTGTGTCTGTCATTGTGTTTAAGCCTGCTTTGTCAGTCGCTCTGGGCAAACAGTCTTCACTCTCCTCCCCCCCGTCTCTCTCTGCCCCCTCAGTGCCTCTCCCTCTCCTCTCCAGTCCGTTGACATCTGTTTTGAGAGCTCCGTGCACCTGTAGAGATTGAGGAAGTGTGTGTGTGTGTGTTGAGGAGAGAGAAACGGAGGGAGGTGCAAAATGCAAATCTGTGCGTTTGTTCTGGGTCCGAGCAACGCAGACCGACTGACTAACAACCATTTGGTGTGTGTGTGGTGTGTGTACACTTGTGTGTTTTCCTCTTGCCGTCCAGGCCCCTATTGTTGCTGCAGCAGCAACAGGCGTCACTGGCCGAGGACGCACCATATGTTCTCTGTGTGCTTTAGTCACAAGCCGCTCACGTTTATGTGTGTGTTCATCTCCTCCACCAATGCTGCTGCAATATGGTGGAGTTTGGAGTGACGGGCAGCTCGCAGCCTTCTTCCTCCTCCTCCTCCTCCTTGTTGTCTCATCTGTCGTCTCATTTTTAGCACAAAATCCGGCACACAGATTTTTTACGGGTTGGGATTAGGAGGGGAAATGCTCCTGGTAAGAATTACGGTTTTGTGACACTGTACTTTGCTTTAAATCTGATGATCTTTTCATTTTACTAAGCGCCAGTGCATCTTGTCAGTTGGATGAATCAACAGGTGATATACTAAATCCAGTCTGCAGCCAATTAGGGATTTCCCTTTTTTATCCTTACATTTCTCTCTGCCAACAAATTGTTCTCAGATTTCCCCCCCCCACCCCCACCCCCCCGCCCCGCGCAGAAGACACCAGCATAAATTTATTCAGGCATATTAAAAACTAAAAGCAGGGTGTTAAGGTGGGGCGAGAGTCTGAGCTCCAGTGTAATGAAATTTAGGGAGTGGAGCCGGTTTATTAGAGCAACAGTGCAGAGTGTTTTTGTGTTGAGGGGCAAAGGAGTTAGGTGGGGTATGGGAGGTTGAAGTAGGGGGGGCATGCTTTGTTTAGAGGACTCGGGGAACAATGGGCATCCTCCGGGGTGGGGTGTGGGAGTGTGCAGAGATTGGGCGGTCGGGGGTTGCTGTTTTCTGGCTGCAGGAAGCCAGAAGATCCCATGCTGGCTTGTCTGACCAGCTGGACCCTCCTCACTTTCATGTTCATAATAACGCAGAGCAGGAATTATTATGAACATAGTAAAGCCTGATCTGCAAGGTGTACAAATGTTTTAAAGAGTTTGGGTTTAAATCTGTTCTCCCGTCAATTTAAAGTCTTTTTAATGAAATGCCACAGAAAGTGTCGGAGTGTTCAAAGTTTTCTCTGGGTGTATGAGTGAGCATGGCACCTCCCCCACCTGTTGCTGCAGACTGCCAGCTGGCTGCAAGAAGGCTCCAACATGTCTTTAAGGCAAGTTCTGCTGTTTAGATATGTCCAACATACAAATTAAAGGAGGTCCCACCCCACACTCTTATTTAGGGGGTGCTGTTTTAAGGCTACAGCTGGCAGGCTGAGTGACTGTGAGTAGCTACAACAGCAGCGTGCCTGGACAATTAACTACCAAATATTAGCTTGTTGTATTGACAGCTCTACTCTATAGTGAACAAAACTACATAAAGGCATAACATTCTGCACCATTTGCGCTTGAAAACTACCACTAATTGTAACATGTGTTTAATCTATTTTTAGGGCTACTGGGCAGGTTGCTGTATACCCCAGTATTAAAAAGTTACAAAAGCCAACCTTAAACAAGATTCTGTTCTTCCATTCCTGCAGTTAAAATACCTTTCAATCAAATGCCAGAAGATCTCCTGGAGTGACTTTCTCCCACTCTTTAGAGCATAGATTGATGCAGTGTTTCCCCTCCCCCATCCACTGCACACTGCTGGTCAGCTGGCTCCTGCACTTTTCCCTGAAAAAAATAGCTTGACTACTTAACCAGCAAATATAAAGTTCTTTGCTGCTTTAAACAGAAAATAACGGCAAAGTGTATGTTTACTGAGAGAAGCACTGTAAATTTCTACTGAATTTAGTAGTTTTTTATTCTCTCTTTGTATCACAATTCAAATAACATTTAGAGTCAAAATCAAAACCAATTAGATCATATAATCATTTTTTTTAAGTTACTATTACTGTATATAGCAACAGTAGGGATAAATGTTTTCTGTTGTTCTGTTTTACATTTATGACTGATCAGCTTAATGATATAGGATCTCTGTCAAAAAAAGATAAATAAACAAACTATCTTTTTGAACATAATAGGCAGTTTTCTAATCTTTTCACTTTTCTTAGTTTCTGAAGATTTATCATCTCTATTGTGTTATCCAGTGCGAGCCAAGGTTAAAAGAGTTGCAGGGTATCAGGAACTTGTAATTCAATGTTTCACTCTTTGTGAGGCCTGTGGGTCGCAATTTTGGTCGTTTGAACTGGACCACGAGGGTCCAACAGGTCCCTAAAGAGGTCAGTTGTGTGCAGCCAAACCTTTTCGTACAACAAACTCAAAAATGTCAACTAAGTCCATGATGAGAAGAAGGAAAATAACACAGAAAATTGTTTTAAAAACAGTATCGTGGGAAGAGATTTCCTGATATCCACAACAGTCCATCAAATTCTTCCAATTTTGAGGAATCCTTTGATTAATTCACTTATTCCACATACTGTATACATTTCATAATAAGCATAATATGGCTTTTGTCAGCTGCTGGTGATAGCAGTCATTGCATATGAACAGTAAAATACGACCTACAATACTGACAACTAAAACTATTATCTTACTGTAGCTAAATCAATTTGAAAAACCATGGGATAAATATATTCAAGTTCGTGTATTTTACGGTATGTTTAGTCTGAAAACCTTCATTTGAGCTGTAATTTCTGAGAAAAGCAGCTTGTTCTCCACAAGCAGCCACTTCACTTTTTACTTTTGTAAATACATAGTCAGGAGTGTACTGGCTTGCTTTTAAGACATTGGATTGTGATATATTACCTCCAACAATCGCTGTGGTCTTTAGCATTTGATCGTTTGTATGAGGTTCTACTGCAGTGAGACTCCATTCAATAGACTGAATATCTTATTGACATGCAAAGTGTGCATATATGACTATTGAAAATCACAACCAGCAAATACTGCATTCCAAACAGTAATTTCCAATATTAATAATTCACGCACTGACAATGTGATGATGCAGCTCTCGCTCACTACAAATTGGAAACAGAAATATTCTGATTCGTATACACAGCTTCTAATTAATTTTCACCTTTTACTAAAACAAAAAACACCTTTAGACTTTAATATCGCTTTGATAGGAAGACTGTAACAGGATCAACTCCTTCTTAAATCTTTTAGCAGCATATTGTCACTCTAACAAAATAGGAAAAATTCATCTTTATTTAAATACATTATTGAGTGGTTAGGGAGGGTTCCAGCATTCAGAAAAAATGTTTTTCAACAAAATAACAGGGGCCAGCAACACTTGATATGAAGAAGGCTCATTTCTCTAGGTCTGTCTTCAAATATAGGAAAGACATGAAAACATGTCCTTCAAGTAGGCAGATGTGCATTGATCTTAAAAAGTCATGACATAGGTACAAAAAAATGGCAACCTAACCTGTCTGTTCTGGACAAACAAACTTGCATAACATGAACAACGGCACATTTTAAAACAATGCTTTTAAAAAGAGGTTAGAAAAAGAGTAAACCCAGTGCATCGGTCACTATAAACCATAGCTCCGATTAATTATATTTGCTGCCAGATGTTCATGTATGTTCTTCATTTTTGTGTCTAAGGAGATGTGAAAAATTACAATAAACATCTACTCGGTTAGTTTAATCCTGTTTTTTTACAATAAAGATAAAGGAAAAGATCAAGATGGGATAAGATCCCATCCTTTTTGCCTTTCAGTTAAGTAGATGAATCACACCCCCACCCCACCACCTAACTCCATAGGAAGCCCGAATCAGCCCTGGTGTTTCCTGACCACAGCAGGAAGCGAACAGGAAGTCTTGATTCAGACTAATTCTTGTGTACTTTCCCGGTCGGAGGAATTGACATGATAAACACGGTGCCGAGAGAAACAACGGTTTCACTTGGCTCTCCAGTACTCTCACAGCAGAGGAAGGGTTCCCTGCTGTCGCCGCTCACCGCCTCTGCTTTTGTGCAAGCGGGCAGTGATTACTCTCTGGTGGTTAACTTGTTGCAAGCTGGACATTTTGGCATCTTTGTCTTTTCCTGGAGTTTTCCTCCAATCGTTTCCTTGCAGTCCGGCTCATAGATGCCATTAGCAGCTGAGGATTGAAACAGGAAATGAACCAAAAAAAGAAATCTGATCTTCCATTAGAGTCAGCAGGACTGTTTAAGTTTTAAAAGCTAAAGGAACATGTTTAATTGTTCTTCATAAATAAAAAGGAGCTCTTAGCAATTGAATGTCTTTTTCCAGTCTTGCTGATGGAGCTAAAGCAATAAGCTTATCGTCAGTTTCTAAACTGAAGCTCTGCAGATTTGTTTTTTCATTTTTATATAGAAGCACAAACACAATACAGTTAAATGGTTGTTTCTGATAAAACACTTCACCTTAGCACCTGCTGTTGTTGGGGTTTGTGTGTTTAACGTTTTTTCAATGCAAATTCTGGGCTAAAACTCTCCAAAATGTCAACCGAAACTCACACCATACACTGACTATTACACTGTTATTTGTTAAATTTTTATCCAAAAGATTAAGGATTCTCAACTGATTAATTATTATGTCCAGTTTATTAAAACATTGGTCTTAGATTTACATTTTTCTCTTTCCTTTGGTAGTTTTCAAGTTCTTTTTTTTAAATTCAATTCTTAAATCTGTTATTAGATATAATATTTTTTGGACTCTTCAGGACGAATCCCGACGGTCCTCTAAATCCCGGGATAAGTGGAAAAAAATAAGTTGGCAATGATTTGTTTCCCTCAGGATTGCAATAGAGAACATTGATCCTACCAGCTGAAGCATTTTACTCTTTTTTTTTTTAAATTAAATGTCATTGCGTGACAGAGGGAAAAAATGTGTTTGGAAAGCAGAGAAAATGAACTGTAATAATCCTGAGAAGGGCTTTAACACACAGAAAACTGAAACATAGATGATGAAGGATGATGCAACAAACCAATTCTTAGCTGAACAAATGAAAAACCGACCTTGCTGCTGCTTAAGAATGCAAAAAAATGAGTCGGAGGCTAAATCTGTTGTCTAAGAATGTAATAAAAGCCCTGTTCCCCTGTTAGTTGATGCATTTGATAGTTTTTGACAGAAAATATTTCAGTCCCTGAAATTAGTAATGAGGATTCTGCCTGAGTTATAGGAGTTGATTATAAAACACTGAAAATTTGTTCAAATATCTTCAAGAAATCTTTTCTTTTCTATTTCAAGGACGACTGAGATTTGTAAACTTAATCAGAATAAGGTTAGGATCAAGCTCAAGGTACTACTTTATTGACTTTCTAGAAATATTTCCAACTTGCAATTAACACAACTAGGTTAAATCAGTTAATTTGGAGCAGTTCAGGTTAACACAGCTTTTAGTTTTATTTAAATAATCAAGAATTATTCAATAATAATTATTGTTGTCCAAACATCATCCTTACGAGGGAAGTCCTGGGCTGAAAACAACATCTAGTTATTAATTAAATAATTGATTTTTGTGGTGGCTAAATCAAATAATATTAACAAAATAGCTGTTTTTTAATCTATGATGTATTATAGAAACAATTTAAATTTTATGTTCAACTATGTAAATTTTTCCAGGAAATCAAATACACAGAAAAACAAACAAAAAACCTTCAAAAGCAGTGAATAACCATCAAGTCTTTGCGGCTTTATTCAGTCTCTCAGCTTCATTGCATAAATCAATGTTGTGCTTCAACTGCGATGGAGCAAAAGAAAAAAACTTCCACCATTTCAAAATTGCAAATGTGCTTTTAGAAATGAAAGAATATACAGTTTGTTTTTATATTTGCTCAGATGACTTGTTTCTGCATATATAAATCCCCTGAGAATATTGCATGTTGGACCCAGCATTTTCAGTGACGTGGTGATAAAATAAAAAAATAAGGTTTTCTTTTTATTTATAGTAACTCAAATTATTATTTGCATTGCAGCCTGCAGAAAACTATATACTGTGGAGGAAATCTGTTGTTAAGCAAACATAATGAGCCGGTATGAAATTTGCTGTTTATTTCTAAAATAATCTAACAGATTGACTTTTAGTTTGTTTGAAACATTTAGACTTTAGTTTGATTCTGAGACACAGAGCAAAATATTTAATAAACATCAACTAAATTTAGTTTTATTGTTCAAGATTTTATTGCACTGAATATTAGACTTTTTTTCTCCCTCTTTTGCCCTTTACGGAGTAACACAAGGACAACAAGGTGATATTACCTGGTTAAATCCTCTGCTCTGGTAGCCAGCCTGCATTCAGCTGCTTAACTGACACACCTCTTAGCTCGCCAACTGTAGACTGAATGATGCGTGACTGTCTGTTTTTTTAATGCCTGGAAATATTTCCAAACAGCCAAATGTGATGTTCATGTGAGAGGGAACAGTGTATCCTTTTGTGACACAGCAGAATGGCAGTACACAGCAACAGGTGGGGGAGGGGCAGCAGCACATTACTCCATTCTACACAGCTATAGAAAACTCCTGTCACTCTAACACTTTCTCCATTTTTTTTCATTGACAAAAGGACTTTTAATCACAAGAATACCATGACAGAAACTTGTAAATTCGTGAAACGCCTCTTTTAGTATTTCGATTTATTCTACTGTCTGTTTATTTGCTGTTTCAACAGAAGTGCACCCAAAATGTAGAATTGCACCATTCTGGCTTTTAACGGAAACACTTGACCACACAGATTTTCTGTCTCAGGAACATAAACAAAAACGTATTTATTTCAAAATTGACCATAAAAAATTAACAGATTCCTTGAAAGAGGTATAATTTTTCAGCCCTGCAAAAAATATATATTATGAAATTATCCTTGTTTGTGCATCAAAGTGTCTGTCTTTAACCTTTATCAGATTTTTTTATGGATTTTTTTTAACTAATCTCAGAACAAAGTGAATTAAAAAACACTGTTGATGCATTTACAGACAGAAAAAAATGGGAGTCTAAAGTTTTGATGCATTTAATGAACAGGAAATAAATCAGACTTTTCAGTTTTTGACCTGTCGATCCCCAGTCAGAGCAGTTTGAGGGAAAGCTGACAGATTTTGATCACTTGTTGACTGATTCTGGATCGGTAAACTGCTTTGTTGTCTGTTGGTTAAAAATCGGATATGTTGGTGTGGGGACAGAATACTACTACTAATAATAATTAAAATTATGCATCGCTGTTGAACACCCTCCCACTCTCCTCCATGTTTACAGGATGGACAAGTAGCAGCACTCCCTGCCTCCTAACCTGTGCCTGTCTAAATTAAGCAACACCCAAGTTTTAATGGACCGCAGATGGAAAACACAGTTCAGGGGGCTAATTCACTTTGCACGCGTGTTTGTGTGTTTTGAGCAGAGTAGAAGCGAGCAGAGCCTGCGCTAGCTGAAGAGGATGTAATTGTGGTGAGAGATGGGGGAAATGGAGGTCACTGTACTCTTTTCAAGCTGGTGTAGCCACACAATGCTGCTTTACAAGGTGTTGGACAAGACTTATCCATAGAAGCAAGCACATGCACCACACGTGTGTTCAGCCATGGCACAATGCTCCCGTGTTCACACTTATTAAATGGTGTTGGTATTGCTGCAACCTCCCCAGGCTTCGTTTATTTCCCCCCCAACTCTTGTAGGATTTCATCGCGTGTGTGTGTGTGTGTGTGTGTGATGGTGGACATGTGACAACAAGCATCCCAGTCCACCAGTAGGAGACTGGATAATGGCTCAGCCTGACTCGGCAAAAAAATCCAAACTGTCAGGAGAAGAATGACAGAGAGCGGATGGAGAAGCTGCCGGCTAAAACCTTTTACCATCACATTTCCACGAGGAAATAAGCACTTCACTGTATCAGTGTGCAATCTGTGACCAATTACTAAGTCTGTGCATAAATGGTAATGCCTCTGAGAAGAGATGGTAAAATAATGAGAGGCGCATGCTGTGAATTACAGCCTCTTCAACCCTCATAAAGCAACTCTCTCCGTCTTTCTCAAGTACGTATTAGCACTGAAAAAGAATAAAAAGAGGCTTTACTGGTTACTTGTTTGCGAAGCTTTCTCACGTGTCCCATTGAATATTTTGTCTTTTGTGTTTTTTTTATGCACAAAGGTTTGAACTAATCAACCAAAGACTCTAAAAGACTTATTTTTCTCTCTGCATTGTTTAAGATGAATTGATTCGAGATGAATTCAGTGAAACTGGGTACATTTGATGATGGAATATGAATGCAGATATGTGCATCAATGCTGGAGTAACATCACGAGTGTTCAGAGATGAAGAACTTGGATGATGTTACATCAAAGTTTAGATGCAGAGAACTTATACATGTGCAATGTTTGTCCAGATACAGTTTGCACCAAATATTTACATCCACTTTCTCTTTTTTTTTTTTTATTTCTTTCTTACTGTTCGGCAATAAATGAGACTTTTCCTGCTTTAGGTCCGTTAGGATTTTAATTTGCCAGGAAAACGTGAGAGAATGAATTAGATTTTCAATACTGTATTAAAGGTACAGAGGTTTCATGCACTAATATTACTATGCCTCTAAACAATTTGGGAAAAGATGAAATGATGATGTTATGCCTTTTTATAAAAGACATTTGGGGATGTATTTTAAGGCAACACCTTGCTTCCTTGTGTAAGACCAAGTGGAAAATCCATTGAAATCAGACAAGTTATAAGGAAGAGCATTGTGGATGTCCACAATGCTCTTCCTGAAATCTAGTAAAAATATAAATATTTTAAAGATAAATAAATATGTTCCTGATATTTTAAAGTCTGGTTCATCAATGTGTAGAATTTCCATATGCCTGAAGGTCCCACATTTTTTTAAACCATTATATGCAAAAATAAACACCATGGAAACATCCAGCCATCATACTGTTCAGGAAGGGGGTGGCAGATTCTGTGTCCCAGAGATGAATATGTTGTAAAACCTTGTGAAGACGCCGGCTTGTAAGAAGAGTTATTATCCAAAGGGAAATGCGCCAACATGGGCAGGAAAGGCACTCAAAGAGGGAGAAGCCATTGCACCGAAAGCAGTTAGTAAATGCACACGTGGACAAAAACGCCTTTGGTCGGACCATTGTTGAAGTTGGGAAAAAAATAGGAAGCTTGCAAGCCTCAAGATACCATCCATGCTGCAAAGTATGTCATGTAGGTGTTTCTGTGGGAGGGACTGGTGCACTTCACAAAACAGGTCACAGACATTAACTATTATGTGGGCACTGGTTGCCTGTGCGTTTTAGGATTGATTTGAATTTTGGCTTTTAAGTGTTTAAACACTCAGGCACCTCCTTACCTAACAGAGTTTTGGCATAAGTACAGGGGTTGGACAATGAAACTGAAACACCTGGTTTTAGACCACAATAATTTATTAGTATGGTGTAGGGCCTCCTTTTGCGGCCAATACAGCGTCAATTCATCTTGGGAATGACATATACAAG
>JAHUTJ010034640.1:0-16117 GCA_036250325.1 Characodon lateralis
GGCAGGATTGAGGAGATCCTCGAAGTACTCCTTCCACCGCCCGATAATGTCCTCAGTCGAGGTCAGCAGCCTCCCACCCCCACTATAAACAGTGTTGGCGAAGCACTGCTTCCCCCTCCTGAGGCGCTGGATGGTTGCCAGAATTGCTTCGAGGCCAACCGGTCGTCCTTCTCCGTGGCCTGACCGAACTCCTCCCAGGCCCGAATTTTTGCTTCTGCCACAACCCGGGCCGCGGCATGGTGTGCCTCACGGTACCCGTCAGCCGCCTCAGGAATCGCACAAGCCAGCCGCAGCCAATAGGACTCCTTCTTCAGCTTGACAGCATCCTATACTGCTGGTGTCCGCGACAGGCACCGCAGACCTTACGGCCGCAGCTACGGGCAGCAGCATCGACAATAGATGCGGAGAACATCTTCCACTCGGACTCTATGTATCCAACATCCCCCGGAATCTGTTCAAAGCTCTCCCGGAGGTGGGAGTTGAATACATCCCTGGGCGAGGGCTCCGCCAGACGTTCCCAGCAGACCCTCACTATTCGTTTGGCCTGCCAAGGCTTTCTCCTCCTCCAGTGGATCCAATTCACCACCAGGTGGTGATCAGTGAACAGCTCAGTCCCTCTCTTCACCCAAGTGTCCAAAACATGCTGCCGAAGGTTTGAAGATAAGACAACAAAGTCGATCATCGACCTTCTGCCTTGGGTGTCCTGGTGCCAAGTGCACTGATGGACACCCATGTTTGAACATGGTGTTCATTATGGACAATCCGTGACTAGCACAGAAGTCCAATTACAAAGCACCACTCGGGTTCAGAACGGGAGAGCCATTCCTCCCAACCACACCCCTCCAGGTCTCACTGTCATTGCCAACATGATCGTTGAAGTCCCGCAGCAACACAAGGGAGTCTCCCGGCAGGGTGCTCTCCAACACCAAAAAGGGTGAGTAGTCTGAACTGCTGTTTGGTGCATAAGCACAAACAACATTAGGAGCCCATCCCCCCACCCGTAGGTGGAGGGAGGCTACCATCTCATTCACCTGGGTGAACCCCAACGTGCAGGCATCGAGCTGGGGTGGGCATACTTAATGCGCCCCGAGATGGGGCACATTAAGTATGCCGACCCCAGCTCGGCGCCTTTCACCAGGGGCAACTCCAGAGTGGAAGAGTGTCCAACCCCTCTCAAGGAGACTGGTTCCAGAGCCAGAGTCGTGCGTTGAGATGAGACCAACTATTTCTAGCCGGAACCTCTCTACCTCGCACACCAACTCAGGCTCCTTCTCCACCAGAGAGGTGACAGTCCAGTCAGCGTGTCCCATCTCCAGGCCTGGCTCCAGAGTGGGGCCCTGGTGACCCGTGTCCAGGCGAGGGAACACTGTTTCCATTTGTGGCAATCATCATAAGGGGTCTGTGAGCTGCGCTTTGTCTGATCCCTCACCTAGGACCTGTTTGCCTTGGATGACCCTAACAGGGGCATCAAGCCCCTGACAGCATAGCTCCTTGGATCATTGTGACACACAAACCCCTCCACCATGGTAAGGTGGCAGCCCAGGGAGGGGACAGTCGGAATAATAAATAATAAAATAGTGAGAAGGCAAGCAAAGGACTGCTATGTACAAAAAATATTAAAACTTGTAAATATTTAACATAGCGCTTACTTGCCCATGATTGGGTTGTCTACAGCACATAAGATACCGACAACATAAACTATCCCTTTAGATCTTAGAGACAACCTTAGACAGAGACGGTGACTCAAGTTGCACCTATATCACAGAAACAAAGATTGGGGTCTCTAGAACCAGCTTAAGCATCCGGGGATCGGGGCGCTGATGTCTCCACCTTCACCCGTCACCCAATCCTCTTTGCACTGGTCCCTCACGGTTCCCCCTGCAGGTGGTGGGCCCACTGGGGGATGGCCTTGCATCTCTTGTTCAGGCTTGGCCCGGCCGGGTCCTGCGAGGAGCAACCCGGCCACCAGGTGCTCTCCAGCAAGTCCCGACCCCAGGCCTGGCTCCAGGGTGGGACCGCCGTACCAGGCGACATCACGTGCCTCGATGTACTAGTCCTCATGAAGGATTCTTGAACCGCTCTTTGTCTGACCCGTCACCTAGAGCCTGTTTGCCATGGGAGACCCTACCAGGGGCATTTAAGCCCCAGACAACATAGCCTCTAGNACGTGCCTCGATGTACTAGTCCTCATGAAGGATTCTTGAACCGCTCTTTGTCTGACCCGTCACCTAGAGCCTGTTTGCCATGAGAGACCCTACCAGGGGCATTTAAGCCCCAGACAACGTAGCCTCTAGGATCATTCGAGGACTCAAACCCCTCCAACACGTTAAGGTGGCGGTTCAAGGAGGGGCGGCGGTTCAAGGAGGGGATCTACAGCTGCCTCATATGAAATTTACTTATTTCTAGCAACTCATACATACATACATAATACATAATACATACATACATACATACATACATACATACATACATACATACAAGGGATGCATGTATGAGTTACTTATTTCTAGCAACTCATACATGCATCCCTTACATACATGCGTGAGTTGCTTTCATGTCCACAGCGTTTTGGAAAGTATATAACCTTATTACATTTGGAAATATTTTTGTTTCTTTAGAGCCAGATATGCACAACCCGATCTTGATTAAGCAGAAAAGAAAATCTATGGATGAATGTAAGTATAATCTTAACAACTCTGAAACAATGACAGAAACATGTGATAAACATAAAATGTAAAAAAAAAAAAGACTAATCGGGTTATATATGAATATTCTACCGATTCTTCAAACATATCACATTGGGAACAGTTCACCCAAAAACTGATGGGTCCTAATCAAAACCAATAAGCTACTTTGTTTTTAATGAGTGCATTCAGCTGGCACAAATATAACAAAGTGGATGACATTACATATCTGAAATTTAGCAAAAACAACAAGAAAAAAGAAGACACAAGGAATCTCTTTCATCTAATAATATAGGTGGAAAGTCCCAGCCACCAGTTTTTTACCCAGAAAGCACAAATGTTTGTCTAGTGACATACACCACCTAATGACACAACAATTTGCTATTTCTTTATTCTTACTGCTCTGTCAATTTTATACAGTTAAAAATCTGGTTAAAGTGGGTTTTGACTTTGGACCCAGATCTTGTAGCAATGTTTTAGTGAAAAATACAATTCTGTTTTGCTACTGTCCAAATATCAGATTCCTTCTCTTTAAATTGGCTTTCCTTAATGGGATTTGAGGATAAGCTTAAGTATTACAGCAATAATTGTTAAGGCAGAGACATATCCAAATAGCACTGTAAACTCTTAAAAACAGCATATGTCACAAAAACAGAAACACAGTCAAAACTCTTAGGAGAGTGAACAGAAAAACGCAATATGATCAGAGCAACTGATATATTTTGCAACTGGAGCAGAAATATTCTAGAAAAAAGAAAACAATGGTTTTATGTATTCTTTTTTGCTTTGAACAAACACCTCTGTGATATGGACATAACTTGGTGACCAGCTGGTTGGAAACAAAAAATCTGACTGTTTTCTACTGGGTTCCACTAAAAACAACACTGTCTGTTGTGAAATTTGTTACTTGGGAAAGAAGGCTAAAAGTTAAATGATTTAAAGAAACTAAAGTGTTTAAAATGAAGTGCTAAAACTGCAGAGTCCTCTGAGCATTTCGGTAGATGACAGGACTCTGTTTCATACTGGAAGTACTGGAAGTGAAAAGAAATGATGAGAGTACAGTCCCCTGTGGTGCTCCTGTGCTGCTACCTGGTTAGACACACAACCCTTCAGTCTCACAAACCGCAGTCTGTTTGTCAGGTATTCTTTGATCCAGCTGATTGTTGAGGCCTCTAACTGGGTCTTCTGGAGTTTCAGGTTGAATTGTGTTAAATGCACTGGAGAAATCAAAGAACATGATCCTCACAGTGCTGCTGGCTTTGTCCAGATGACAATGGGTTTGTTGAGGCAGGTGTATGATGGCATCTTCAACTTCCCCTCTACAGCAATAAGCAAACTGAAGGGGATCCGGATAGCTTATTATTTGCTTACTCAGTTGGGCCAATAGGAGTCTCTCTTGGACCTTTATGATGTCAGGGCAACAGGTCTATAGTCATTGAGATTTGATGGGTGAGTTTTCTTTGGTACCAGAACAAGTAGGTCTTCAACAACACTGTGATCTTCCCCTGGGTCAGGCTATGGTTGAAGAGGGGCTGGAAAACCCAACAGAGCTGCTCTGCACAGACCTTCAGGACTCTGGGGCTGACACCATCTGGACCTTCAACTTTTTTCTGGTTGAGTCTCTCCAGATGCCTCTTCACCTGACTTCTAGCCACACACAGGTGGAAGGGGAAGGCAGAAGGGTCCATGGCTGAGTTGAAAGATATAACATTTGAGGAGTGACGGGGAAGCTTTGGGTCAAAGGAGGGCCGGATGTCTGTTTGGCTGTGGGCAGGAGAGAAGGATACTAAACCTGTTCCTGAACCCAACCTGTTTAAGAATTTGTTCAGGTTATTTGCTCTTTCCAGAATTCCTCTACTGCAAGCTATAAAAATTATATTGCATGCTGTTATACATTTTAGTGGAGTATAAATACTCTTGTCCCATACCCTTAAAGATAATCTTGTATTCTAGACTTTCAGTTGTGGAAAGACTGACTTTTGTAGATTAAGGCTGTTTTTTAAAGATCATTGCCTATTTTCCTGTAAACGTTTAATTTGGACATATCAATTTACAATCTTTCCAAACGTGAAAAAAAAAATTTTTGTTGTTATTTAGAGTTCTTAGTTAATATATATTAACCAAAGTTTTCACTCAAAATCAAATCAGCAACTGAAATTGTCCTATTCTGCCTTTAGATAATTTAGCATATTTAAAGTTTATGTACTTATAAAAGCTTGACAATCAAAATTCCCTATGCCGTAGATGACTGCCAGCGGGGCCTGTGGGCTCATCACTGCAGCTCCCAAGGGGTTCTGCATTGTGGCTGCTGGGTGGTTCCCCTGGGACTGTCCCCTGCTCTTCTCTGGGGGGTTTCAGTAGTCTTGGCGGTGGTTCTCCTGTGTTCTGGGGGCCTTTGGATGTCTGTGGCTCGTATCTCCTCTGTATCCAGGAGGGTCCAAGGGGGCAGGTGTGTGGCTCCTCACACTCACTATTGCATATTTTATAGAGAAACTTTGTATCCACAAGCGTGCTCACACTCAGACCCACAGATGTTTAGATTCAGGTGTTAACAGATACACAAACTTTCTATATTGAGCCGTATTTACCACTAAATACATTTTGCATCGATAAGTACCATGCACGTTTCGGTAAAAATGCTGGTAATATGAACGCTTATGCAGGTATAGAAGCAAGCAGGATGTTACCTTGTAATCTCTTCATCCTTCTTTCTTTCCTCCATTCTTTTCTCCTTCTCTCCCCTTTTCTTTTTTGCCCCGCCGTTCTCTCTTTTGTGCTTCTTTTTTTTCCTTTTCATTTCTGTCTTTGTGTAACAATTGAAATAATCCTAAAGCACTTTCTAATAAAGTTTCCTTTTATAAATATCAAACAGAGCTCTAAAGCGTTAGCTGTAATGCTCCACGTGTTAAAGTAAATCTGTTGGGCTTTGTCTTGGCAGTTAGACAACAATTCTGAGCGCTACTCTGCCGGATAGGACACGGTAAAAAAATAAAATAAAAAGAAATTCCCCATGCTGTCATAACTAAATGACCCTCAGAGAAGAATACGTCTGGTAAGAAAAAACAAGCATATTTTGCCTTCGTCTAAGACATTGGACTCTGTTGGATTGTAGTTTATTTTTTGCATTGTACACACTGTCTCCTGGCCTACCATAAGTCTAGGTAGAATTTCCCATCTGTGCAGCGCCCCACTGCTTGCTCTTTCTGTCATCACACCTAAACAAGAATGAAAACAGAAAGATAGAGACATATGCAGAAAGCTCTTGTCTGCTTAATATGATCAGCACAGAGCAGAGATGGGATGTTCTTGACATCTGTTCTTGAGACTGGCATGTCTCTGATCATATCATAGCCTCTGCTCATTAGTGTGTTTCATCTGCACACACACACATGCGCGCGCGCATGTCACATCTTATGTAGAATTTATTACACAAATTGATCAAATATGGTGTAACTAGTAAGTCAAGTCTCAAATCCTATTTTGTTTTGTTTTGCGGTACTAGTGTTATTTTTGTTATTTTTCCAAAGTAGGTAGACAGGAAGTGTGGTGGAGAGAAGAGAAAAACATGCAGCACAGGTCTCTCGGCTCGCGACTCGAACCGGGGACGACTGCGTCGAGGAGTGAGGCCTCTGTATATGGGTCACGTACTCTTCCACTACACCACGCCCCATGCCCAAATAGTCATTTGAAAATATGCAGAGATAACACTTGAAACACACCGCTAGATAAATAGGGATTAATAACTGAATAATTAGCAACAATTAGACAATACAATTGCCAACACAACATCAGCACAAAAAGATCTGAGTTGATTTGTATTTGTATAAAATCCCAAAAAAATCTGGTAACTGTTTTGTTTTATTACAACTTGCCACTTTTTAAGGTACACCTTACAAGTAGCCACCAGAATAGACCCCTTTTATCTTCAAAAATACCTTATTATTTGTGGCTTAGATTTGATAAGGGGTTGAAAGTATTTCTTATAGTGTTTGGTCCATATTGATATGACAGCATCACACGTTTGCTGCAGATTTGTACTTTGCACATCTTTGATGTGAATTTCCTGTTTCACTACATCCCAAATGTGCTCTATTAGATTGAGAACTAGTGAATGTGGAGGCCACTAGAGTACAGTGAATTTATCGTCATGTTCAAGAATCCAGTTTGAGAAGATTTGAGCTTTGTCACATGCTGCATTATCCTGCTGGAAGTAGCCATCAGAGGAATGGTATGGTATCATAAATAGAAGGGCATCGTCAGCAACAATACTTAGATAGGCTGTGGTGTTTACCTGGTACTAAGGGGTCCAATCACCACCACCAGATTGAACCACTGATACAAGGCAAATATAGAACCATGATTTCATGTTCTTTATGGCAAATTCCAACCCTTTATAAATGTTAAATGTCCCTGGATGCTTCACAGTTTTACATGTTGTATTTTCCAAAATGATACTCAGAATATCTTAATTGATATGAACAAGTGGTTATTTAATCTACTGTTGCCTTTTTATCATCTAGAACTTGCCTGCCCATTGTGCTCTGACCTAAAACATTAACGAAGCATTTTTGCCTACACAGCTCCCCCTCACTGGATTTTTTTTTTTTCCTTGGACAATGTTCTGTAAGCTTGAGAGATGGTTGTGCTTTAAAAACCCAGTAGATCAGCAGTTTCTGAAATACTCAGACAATCCCATCTGTCAAAAACCACCATGCCACATTCAAAGTTAATTAAATCCCTTTTCCTCCCCATTCTGATGCTCAGTTTGAACGTCAGAAAGTCCTCTTTGCCACATCTGGAGATCACAAAGCTGTCATGCATTCAACTGATTTGCTGTTTGTGTTAACAAGCAATTGAAGAAAAGTACCTAAACAAAAGTGGCTGGTGAGTATATTTGTCTTATAATTGTCCTTGTTTTAGCTTATTAAATTTAAAAAGTTTGATTAAAAAACTCAATTTATGCTTAGTTGTCTGCCTCACTGCTCTGTTGAATTCGAAATGTGACATTATGTTAGGTCTAAGCTAACTTTGTTTTGGTTGGAGGGCTTCCCACTCTTGTGTGAGAATTTGTCCAGCATACTTTTCATGAAATGTTCTATCATATAAAAATGAAAAAGGAATAAAAGAAATATGACCCTAACTATAACTGGTTAAAGTGGACAAAGACTTGTAATATGCCAATTATATAAAGACCTAATGGCAACACGGCCGGTCATGCCCAAAAAGTATTTTTCATTTATGATGGGTGTGTTTAGTGTCTTATTTTAATGAGGGTAAAAATATAATTTTTCACATTGTTTGTGAATGAAAAACTAAAAAAAAAAAGTCCAACTTCTAACTCCTTGCTGATTTGGGATCAGCCGGACAAAAACATGAACATGCCCCTTGCTGATCGCATCCGCGCTCAGTGATTCAGCACACTTGCACAGCAAATCAAAACAGCTCAGCATAAAACACTTCAATCAGTATTGCATTTAACAAGTTAATACCCTGGATTAACTTCTGGTGATCCTAATTCACCTTACATTATGCCTCACCCTGCCCAGGCCTCTAAATACACCTATCCGATTTAATATAAAAAGAACAAAATTACTTTGATGTTGCTTTCTTCTCTTCACTGGCTTGAGGATGGGTCTGAAGAAAAACGGGGGGACCAGAGTGTCACGCATCCAAAACGGTCAACTTCTCATTGCTCCAAAATGGAAAAATTTGAGGAAACGCTGCAGTCGACTGAATCAACAAGGAGGAAAACTCATCTCCTTGGCAACAAACCTCTGTGGGTTTTCACCTGTGCCGGAGTGTCAGCGGGCTCTTCGATCGGTTATGAATCTTCTGACCTTCTTGTATGAGAGAGATTTCCAGCTTTCAAGCTCTTCCGGGAATGGCCGTGTGGAGGAAAAGTTCGCCTGTGAGCTTCTGTCTCTCAAGATATGCACCTCGGTTGCATCGTCCTGTGAGACATGTTGGAAATGGCAACGAAAGTTTAGTTTCCCTGGGTTTTATAATCCTGGGTGACGTCAGAGCTGCGACGCTTGTTGAGCTGCGCATGTCGAACTGCGCAGCCTAGTCAGTATGTCCAACCAAAATGGAAGACCCCAACAAGATTTATGGTCAGATGGGACGCAGTTGAGCTATTTAGCTATAATGACAGGAATGTTTAGAATCAAAGTGAGGGTTCCAAACCTAAGTAAACTGCACCAACTGTCAAGCAAAGTGTTGGTAACATAATGATGAGTATATGTTTAGCTCCTAGAGGTACTGATGCATTGTAACAAGTGGGAGAAGCAATAAAACAGGGGTGATACCTGTAATAACAATACTTAAACCCCTAATCAGACTTATACCCGAAGCTTGTTTAAGCATACAAAATATATGTACCTTCTCTGCAACTTGCCAAGGGATATTTAACCAAATATTATCAGGGGGTATGTATATTTTCGTTGTCCGATGAGCTAACCCCTCCCTCCTACTTCCCCATGTCTAAAGGGATTGCTCAATCCAGCTCTCCATCTAAGGGGTCCGGACTTCCCTAAACCTGAAAGATCTTACTAAGCAGGTTTATTGAAAGTTCTGTTTAAGCTGGTGTCGGGAAATGACTCGCCTAGCCTCTGACAGCCTTCATCCAAAAGTCTCGCCCTTCTTCAACTGGTGGTCTGGATGACTGAGTAGCCCATCGCAGTCATTCATATTTCAACAGTCACTTTTGTTCACGCCTGCTCATTCCCTTACAACTGGCTTTTGGTATATGGGCTAGGTTAATTTTAGTGGCTCGGCACGAGCCCCAAAGGCGCTGTTTTAACAAACTTGGCTAAGGCAACCTATAAAAACCTCCTAAAATATCTTAGAACCAGGCAACAAGACTTTTNTTTTACCACCAATGAAAAACCAAAAATACGGTGACTCAAATAATTGAATGTCCACGATTTAACTAGAATTTTATATGCTTTCTTTAATTAGTAATGCTTTTGCAGGGGTCAGTAACAGCTTAAATTCAGCAACACATAATAATTTCAATAATAGAAATGAATCAATCAACTCAACATGTCTTTCCCTGATGCTGAAACTAGTGGGTTTGAAGAGGCTTTGAAGACGGAGGCTCATCCATGCACCTGATGGAGATGTTTCTTCTGGTAACAACCAGTGGTTTCTTGAAGGGAATACGACTTAATCTTCAGTTTTCTTCCTTTAAGTGACAGGCACTGATGCTCCAGGCTTCGATGGTTAAACAGGATCTTTGTTGTTATTTGTCTCCGAAGACAGTGGTTTCCAGAGGCTGAAGAGTTGAAGGAAACCCGGAAACATAAATGAGGTTGATTCAGGACTTCCAGAAGCCTGAAACTTAGAGCCATCAGCTTCTCACCGATCAAGTTCACTTCTGTTGTCTGGATAAAAAGGCTTTAGATGAAATCAGATTCTTAATCTTGAGGCACAGTCCTTCTGAGGCAAACGGGTTGATCCTCTTTTTTAATGCAGTCGATCAGTTGGGCTGTGTCTCTGTTCCTTTTCCATCTGAGCTTCTTTTCTCCGTCCGATCTTGTTCGCTGGTCTTCTGCGAGGAAACAACCGCAGTTCCCTCCTTCAGCATTGCCTTTATAGTGCCGATGCTTTCACCAGTCAGCCCCTTGTTAGGCTTCG
The DNA here is from genome assembly GCA_036250325.1 of Characodon lateralis. NCBI lineage: Eukaryota > Metazoa > Chordata > Actinopteri > Cyprinodontiformes > Goodeidae > Characodon > Characodon lateralis. The sequence goes on from JAHUTJ010034640.1 coordinate 10,320, forward strand.
CAGTTATTGCGCAACCTACTCTGCTCAGCCTCTTGGTTATTGCTCAATACTTAGTCATGGTCATCGTGACTTTCTGGTACTGTTTTTCGGCCTTGGAGATGCCGGTAATAGCCACGCAGCTGGCTCTCGTCACTCCTAGTCATCCTGCAGTTCTCTCCCTAATCTGCTCAGTCTTAAACTTTACACAGTATTACACGTTCCATTCGTCAGCTTTCTGCATTTACTTTAAAACAGTTACAAAACCATCACTTCATTCTTTTTATTCATACATCACAAATGATTAACGTTATATCTCTTTCATATATATAGCTGATTGAGAATGTCACACCTTAATGTTTTTTACTTTAATTCTCAGTTCTTAACCACATTTCAATCATACATCTTTTAACTTGATAATCAAAGATTACTAATTTCATTTAATACATGTGAAAGAATGTAAAATCATCATACATAATTTCTTTGGATACACTTTATATTTTTGCAAAAGATATTATAATAATATGTGGCAGATAATATGTGGCTCCACACAGGCCCCTCCAGTCTCTCAGTTCTAGAATATGAGAACATGCTTGTTTTCACTCTCTACCGCTTCAACTGTGTATTTTAATAATTATTGTATGGATTACACATAAGGATATTTATTGTAACTTTTATGGAGTTAACTGTGAGCAGTTACTAAATGTTGCATGGATTACATGGAAAGATCTCACCTTATTTTGACAAGGATGAAAGCATTTTTCCTTTTGGTATTCCTTTTTGAGAAATATTTACAGAGGAATTGTAGAGATGTGTTCTGGGTCAACTTTAATGTCCTGCTTATGTTCAAAAGGAAGATTCATGTAGGCGTTTGGCATTAGTTATCTGACAATGTCATATATGATTAAATGTAGTCAAATTCTAAACAGGCAAATACAAACTTTTATGTGATAATATACAATCATTAATAGCAGCTTGTTTTTTTCTTTTCTGGGAAGGTCAATTTAAGCTGAAATTGTTGCCAAATACTACACAGGTTCTAAGTGTGTGAAGACTTGGGATCATTCATTGCAGACTGCTGCTTTCTGTCTCTTGCTATTGAAACTCCAGGTAATGGGAATCGTAGAAATGTCAAATACAAAAGCAAGTTATGTTTGGTTAAACCTGTTAATTCATAGAAGCTTGTTGCTTTTTTCAGGTACGGCTTAATTAAGTTTTAAATTTTTTATTTTACTTTAGAAAGGTTATATGTAAGGGATGACAGGATTATGCATAAACAGGCATTTGTAGATTTCTTTTATTTGATGCAGAGTCAAATTTTTTTGTAAAATGTTTACAAATGTTTTAACTTGTCTTTCAGTTCTGCAGACAAGATTAAAATTCATAAAAATGTGTAATGCAAGTTATATGGGTGTGATTTGGAATTGTTAATGGCAGCTTGCTGCATTCACTGCTGTTAAAGTCTAATACAGGTGAATTGTTAAGCAGCACTCTCATTCTTTGCCTTTTTTTAATCAATAAAGATCAGTTAATATTTAATTTTTGTACCTTAGCAAGGAACCAAGGATTAAATTTTTTATAAAGTTAACTTAAAAAAAATAACATAGGTTTTAAAGCTGTAACTTGTGTAGCAGGAACAAGATTTCACTGACTTTACATTACACAATACATTGATTAATACTGGCAATCAAATATTAAGTTGGTGTTAAACTTTAAAATATTGTTGATGTGACATACAAAAATGATTAACAATCCATAATATATTATAACAGATAAATAGTATGTATATTCAACATGTCAGGTTTTCTAGGTTTTGATTAGAATACACCGTTCCACCACATCCCAAATGTGTGAATTCACTGTCATGTTCAAAAATTCAGTTTGAGATTATTTGAGTTTTGTGACCTGCTGGAAGTAGTCATCAGAACAGGTACGGTGTGGTCATAAAGGGATGAGCATGATATACTACAACAGCGCTTAGGTAGGCTGTGGTGTTTAAATGATGCTCAGTTAAGGGGCCCAGAGTGTGCCAAGAAAAAATCCCTCACACCATTAAACCAGGGGCATCGAAATGGGGAGGGCCAGGGGACCCCACTGTGCTGAGAGGCTGTGAATGACATCAAATCTATTTTATTTCAAAACTTTTAGTAGTTTTAAAAAGTAGATACTGTTGGTTCTCTACAGTGGAGTCTTTTGGATATATTCAAAAATGTGGCAAAACTGGATAAAAAAAATTAGAATCAATTTGGAAATTACAGTTTACATTGTTCTCACATGGAGTTAGACAGCAGTTAATATCTACAGTAGGATTATTAGGCAGCTTGGTTTTCTTTCAACATAGCTAATCTAAAAAAAATCAGACCCTCAACATAGAACAAAAGCAGAGCTGCACCATATACTACATCCAGTAAGCACAAATAAGCTGACCGAGGGACATGATTCTACCAAGCACCATTTAGAGCAGCTCTGTTCTTCGCCAGCCAGACATCTGGAACTATTTTCAGAAGAACATTTAAATGGGGCCAAAAAAGTATGTTCTTTACTTCTTCGTTCAACACTTTTATTAGTCCATTAACACTAAGAAGGTGACAATCATCATTTTATAATTTTGTGAAATGTATTTAAGATAACAGATAAGGTGAAAAGCTTCACCTTGAGCATTTTAACTTTTACACTAAAAAAGGGATCCAGTGTTTTTATTTTATCCACTGGCAGACATTTCTATGTAAAAGGAGAAAATAAAGGAAACTAAGTGACAGAAACTCACATTTTATTTACACATTAAAGGTTCATATATATTAACAGTTAAAAGAAAACTTTTAGCTGTATGGGCAACAAGAGGATGCAAAATTGAAATAATAATAGGTCTGACACGGAGTGAAAAGATATTTAGTTGTTTTAAAAAACAAAACAAAACAATTATTAATTTATTTTTTTATGTAATTTGGCCTCTTTGCAGAGAAAACTTGGAGCAACAACCATTCAGGAGGTACTCATAATTTTGGATTTTTTATTTTCAGTACTTGAGAAAAGGCTGCCAGTGAGGGCAGAACGTTGACACTATTATTTATTTTAGTTTATGTTTCATATTTTGTGTTTTTTGCAGACCTTCTTATTCTCCACTCTTTGATTTCCGTTAAAAATCATCTTCCCTTTCTCTCGCCTTCCCTGTATTTTTGCTAGTTTTCCTTTATTTGGCAGTTGGATGTTGTGAAGACACCTTGCTGAAGTTTTTGGCTGATCATCAGGAGGAATGAGATTTAAGGGACGTTGAATGTGACATGGTTGTTGGTACCAGAAGGTATGTCAGAAACCTTTGCAAACCATCTTTCTATTAGAGAATGGTTTGAAAAAGACAACAATATTGAGTCATTAGTAGATGTTTGGACAAAAATGACATGTTAATGTCAGAGGTCAGAAAAGAACTGCAGTGTTTGATATGATAAAAGGGCAGCCATAGCTGAAATAAATAATAAAATGCTACAAGTTAAAACCAAAGTATGATGGAAACCATCTCTGAATGAACAAAACATTAAAGCTTGAGCCAGATGAGCTACAGCAGCAGAAGACCACACTGGGTGCCACTCCTCTCAACTGATAACTGGAAAGCTGGAATCCATACAGGCTCACTAAGCTTAGGTAATAACATTTTGTAAAAATGTGTAAAGGTCCATAGTGACCTTTCAGCTGCAACCTTTAGTTGGTAGGGTCAGATATTGGCATAAACAACATGAAACCATGGAAACCTGGCTATATCTGTCAGGAAGTGACATTTTGGACTTTGTTTTGGGTTTTTGTGTTTTTGTTTACTTTAGCTAGAGGTTTCTCGTTTTTGGTTGGCATTCACGTTTGGTTATTTTTTGTTTTCCTGACTTTTCTGGTTTCCTTCTCCCTTCCCAGTGTGTTCTCCCCTCGCCCTTGTTCCATTAGTGTGGCTTCCCTATCTTGTCTGGCTCCTCATCTGGTTCACCTGCCCCTCTGTCTTGCTACACACCTGTTCCTCACCTGTGTCTGTTTTCCCTGATTACCTGCCCTATTGTTTCTTGTCCACCTTCGTCTGTATTTAAGTCTGTCTTTGTCCTTTGTTCCCCGTGGTGTGGTTATGTCTCTTTCATGTATTTTGTCGTGTCTTTGGATACTCGCCCTGCTCCAGATCTTATTGTTTCCGTTTTTGAGGATATCTGTACCCCTGCTCCTCGCCTGCAAGTGAGTGTACTCTAAAAAATAAAGACGAGTTTTTGATCCCACTCTGCTTCCTCCGAGCCTGTCTGCCTTTGGTCCAGCAACAGAATAGCTAACCATGACAATATCAATGGGTCCGGCTGTTGGTGGAGGTGCAATGATTTCTTGCCAGCTTTTGGCCACTTAGCAGCAGTCGTAATGTTAAAATGCTACAGTGTACCTAAGTGTTGTTCACCATGGTCATCCATTATGACCACAGTGTACCCATCTTCTGATGGCAACTTCCACCAGGATAATGTACCATGTCACAAAATTAAAATAATCCAGATCTCCAGAAGAGGTCCAGATCTCCAGATCTCAATACAGGATGTGGTGACAGAGAAGATTCATATCATGGATGTAAACATTCATGTGGACAAATGATGTGTCAAACATCCATGCTGACATGAGTCCAATTTCTTTATTAAAATCCAGAAAATATAATCCAAAATGTCTGGACTAAGGCAATTCTCAAGGAACAGGGAGTCCTAGTTGATACTTGCAAAGTTTACATAATAAACAAATATATAATGGTAATACTTACGTGTTACTTTCCTTTATAGATTCTTTAGCAAGTTTATCTGTAGTTTAATTTCCTTTCCCTCCAATATGTGTCCTTACTCGGAGACCAATAAGGTATTGTCGCTCGTTGATGACGCAATATTAGCCTTTCCCTGTATGGCTTTATGTTTGGAGTCTCAGAATCAGAATCAGCTTTATTTGAGTGGTTGTTTCAAGGAGCAGAGATCAAGTTTTCTCCTAAACTCAGCAGTGAGAGCGTCGCTGTTCCTCTTGAGGTAAGGCAGAAACTAATGTGCTTTTCCGCTCGCATGTGTTCACGTGTTTTTATGAGTCGCTCTGTTTACAAACAGCTCTTCTTTCTGTGAGCTCTGACAGCTAACTGCTAACTCCCCGCATCTCTGCTGATTGTTGTTATCATACAGGCTGGATATTAATGACATACTGTTTCAGATGTAAGGTTTAATATATCAGGAGCATTTACCTTTATTTTGGTTTCACCGGGTCAATTAATAGGCAGAAGGACTTAAAGCACTGTTTGGTACGTTAAAGACGCCGCCATATTGGGACGGTATACCTTAGGAGGGCCTTATTTAAAGGTTTCACTGCATTTTGCGGCTTATAATCTTAAAAAGAATGCAGACTGTCATGGAATTCATCAGGTATGTTTGCAAACAATTTTCAATGCAGTTCCATGATCCATATGCTTTCTGTCTCATTCACTAATTATGGCATATGGATTATGGGATTGCATAATATCCATTTTATTTTCTCCTGATGTCTGTGCTCTAATAAACTGTATTTTCCAAGGCCTGAATTTCTAAAACAGCTTCTCTCATTCACATATTTTAATAGCTTCTATAACAGAGAAGCAGTCTATTTAGACTGTTTGCAACTGTGGTCACTTTTTACCCTCTTATTACCTTTTAAGTGCCATACATTCATTCTCTGCACACTGATAATATACAGGTCCTTCTCAAAATATTAGCATATTGTGATAAAGTTCATTATTTTCCATAATGTCATGATGAAAATTTAACATTCATATATTTTAGATTCATTGCACACTAACTGAAATATTT
>JAHUTJ010034641.1:0-16112 GCA_036250325.1 Characodon lateralis
TATATATGCTACAACTCATTAGCAATTGTTTTTGCACATAAAAATATCAAAAGAGTCTGCATTTAGCCCCCTTTACTATTGCCCCTTTTCCACCAACACGGTATGGAGCCTGTTCTGCCTACCGAACGTGGTTTGGAACCCGTGACGCCTGTTTCCACTGACGAAAAGAGGTTCGAGAGCATGAACTCTGGTTCAACTTGAGCACCACAGATTACTTGGTTCTTCTGCGTGAACCGCAACTACACCCCTGGGCGAGACAAAGGTGCAGACAACAGAAGTAACAAGTACTGCGCGAAGACAAAAAACACACAAACATTATTTACATGTTTGCAAAAACACACTAAACACGCATTGTTTCACTCGTGGAAAAAGAACATATGCAATGAAAACAGTACCATTATTCTTGTACGGAGTCGTCGTCTCCTGTTACGTATTGAGTGCAGTTTATGGATGTTCTCGTTTTGCATTAGAAGGACACCCACTGTAACACCCACTGTTGATGACTAATGCTTGGTTCCCAAAACTGGTGGAACCACATCAGTGCTCAACAAAACACCAAACTGCGAAGGCACGCGAACCGAACCGGTTCAAAAACACAAGTTCTTTTGGTGAAAAAACTATATGAGAACCCTACATAAAACCCAGTGCTGCCAATTGCATACAAAATGCTACACATGGATGAAAATTAAAACTGCATATCACTCTGAACATACCATCTTTAAAGTGAAGCACGGTGGTGGCAGCATCATGCTACAGTGATGCTTTTCTTCAGTGGGAACAAGGAAGTTGGTCAAGGTTGATGGGAAGAAAGGCAATCTTGGAAGAAAATGTGTTAGAGGCTTCATAAGACTTAAGACTGAGGCAGAAGGTGAGATTCATACAGAACAAGAACATTAAACATATAGCCAGAGCTTCAATAGAATGGTTTAAATCAAAGCATATGAGTTTTAATGGCCCAGTCAAAGCCCACACTTAAATCCAATTGAAAGATGTTTCTACAAACCGTTGGCTTGCAGGGGTTGAATACAAATACATGCCACCCTTTTCAGATTTTTATTTTTTTAAATATTCAAAACAATATTAACATAACCAGATGTTTGTGGTTAACAGGACAAAATGTGCAAAAGTCGAATACTTTTGCAAGGCACTGAATGCACAGCTTTTCTAGAGGCAGAAGTCACAAAAATAGACTAAGGTTCTAATGATGAAAAACGTGGCTTTGTTGTTTCTGATGAATTTGGATCACAGTCCAACATGTTAAACCGGGTCTATTGTGCCTCCTTTGAAGGATAGAATCCTGTCATCACGATTATTAGCAATCCAGCTCTTTGTCATTGTAATTGTGCAGACAAAGGGAAAAAGGCACCTTGATGATGAGTTAAACACTTTTAAAAATCAAATGATGTCCTGCTTTTGAAAGGATTTTTCCTCTTGTGAAATTCAGTATTAAATGTCTATAAAGGTTGTCGATGCAAATGCTGAGGCCTCAGACTAATACTTAAAGAAATTTCTCTTTAGCACCAATTTAAAGATTTAACTCAGACTTGTTTTTTGACCTCATGACAATAATTTTATTGGAGCACCAAAACTGCTATGATGATTTTCCTTTAGTTTATTAACACTGAGCTTTGGAGTTTTTTTTTTTTTACCTCTCTTCCCATCTTTCTCACCGAGTGTGAAAACTACGGCCCTAATTCAGCCACAGTTCTAGTTGTTTCAAACTTTTTCATTGTTTGCTCTGATTGTAGACGTGGGCTAATTTAGCCATTTTATTTTTGCAATTTCATGACTTGTACAAATTTAACACACATCTTGCTTGAAGGGGCTGTTATTTTTTTACCCCACTGACCACTGAATGTGGGTAAATGAAATATGAATTTTCTTTTCAAAAATTTTCACAGTGAGATCATGTTACTGCAATAAAATATGAATTTATTTTACGGCTTTTGCAAATATTTAGCAGGGGAGCCGATAAACGTGGAGGATTGACTGACAGTTAATTCCTGTGAATGACGCAATACACATCAGAAGAACGAAAATACAAGCAAATTGAATAAAAAACTGACACCAAGCCTGTGACTTACTACTAATATAATATCGGATAACATGCACTTCATGCTTCAGAACATATGGTTAGTTAATGATAGTTTATGACTGAGGTGATTAAGTAATAGTACATTTGTGAATTGAGAAGGAAAAGTTCTTCTAAGTTCAACATTTTTTATTCTAGAGAAATAAACAACAGCTTCTTCAAACCTTCTTATCAAAAGAATGTAGACATTTAAGAGTGGGGTCCTAAAAAGGACTGAAGTTAAAACAGCTTGTTTCAGAGGACTGATCGACTGCTGGGCCTCAATAAAATACCAGTATACACTAGAAGAATGTTTTTCTAAATGTAGATAATGCAAATCTATGCTAGTAGAGTTGCAGATTCAACAATAAAGATACTGAACCGGGCATAATGGGTCCTCTTAAATATTAATAAGGTCACTGATATTTTTAGAAGCATCAAGGAATCTAGAAGGGGGTTTCATTGATGCTGTTAATGCAGATGACATCCATGTAAAAAATGAAATGTTCTAAAGCATTTCATCTTGAGAGGAAAATGTACATTTTAGGTGAATGTTGTGTGTTTGCCTTGAAGAAAAAACTATGTTAAAAACTTAAGCAGTATAGAGAAACGTGATTCAGCGATAAAGGACATTTTCTTCTAAGTTCAGACTTTAAAAAATGTTTAGCTGCCTGGGGATCCGGTTACACGTATGTAGATTGTATTCATTGTAAAGACATCGATCCCGAAAACTTCTGTGTTGTGAAAGGGGAGTTCATCATGTTTCGCGTGCATTAAAATCTAAAATCCAAATGGCGGCTGACAGATTTGAAGGAGACTCAGAAAAGAACATACAGCGTAATTAAATATTCATAAGTGTGATGTATCCCTGACAGGAGGGCCTGCTTAATGTGGAGACCGTGGAGAATGAGGATGAGCTGACAGGGGTGGAGATCAGCTGTCTGAGACTGAAAGGGCAGATGATTTATTTGCCAGAGGCAGAGAACATCCTTTTCCTTTGCTCGCCCAGGTAAACCTGCTGCGCTCTCTGTTTTCACACAACCTACAACTGAATGTGCACACCCAAACAGCCGCTCTGATTCATGCACCACTTTCTGGTGTATTATAATCTAACTGGCTGATGAAACCAGTAACAGTTTGTACCTCATGTCTCAGAAGAGCTTAAATTATGGAGTTCAGCATGGACAAATGATCTAATGTTTGAAAGCAATTTATTGGTTGATCTGCTTTATTCCATAAATACATCACTAGCATCACTAAATACATCACTTAACTTCTCTATTTGAAAACTAAATTCAAATTCAAAAGTATTGTCCCTCTCCCACTTCACCATACCTTTCCAGTATTACCTGCTTATAGCAGAGCCTGCAGATTGGATCTTGAACACCAAGAAACAGCAAAACTATAGATACATCAGGAGCTACTAAAGCACATCAAATGGTGGACTTGCAGCCTTGGTGCAAGTCCACCATTCCTTCTAGAAAACAAAACGGGTATGGTGTGTATCTTGTCACTGTTTTGTTACACTGCAGGAACATGGCTGTCTCCCCAAACAAAGCAAAGTGAAGAACCTACACTTTCATGCCAAAAGTATTGGCTCACTCCCTTTAAATCATTGAATTCAGGGCTTCCAAACACATCGTGTCCACAGGTGTATAAAATCCAGCACTGAGGCACACAGACTGCTTCAGCAAATATTTGTAAAATAATGGGTCCCTCTTAGGTGCTCAGGGAATTCCAGTGTGGTAGCATTAGTAGGATGCCACCTGAAACTTCTTCACTACTTCCACAGGCAACTGTTAGTGGTTTTATAACAAAGCGGAGGTGACTAAGGAAGGATAGCAGTTCACCAACTTTCTGCAGAATTGGTAGCCGCAGCCCTCCGAACCTCACATGGCCTTCATTTAACTCAGGAACAGTGTGTAGAGAGCTTTCTAAACGGGCGAGGGCCAAGGAGCTGCCACCGAGCCTTACATCACCAACGTTGTCATATCTAACTATTGTTCATCAAAGGCCATAAGCTTGGATAAAGGAAAAGATTGGACTTAAATTCAAAATGAATAGGTATAGGTTTCCTAATGCTGTAATTGTATGTTTGTTTGATTTATACTTAGGGACTAAATTAAAATCTTGAAAAAATTACAAAGTGTACCAGACCAATATAAGCACAGGCTAAACTCAAAGTTACATCTAAATTGCAAGCTTAAAAAAAAAAGCTTATAAATCACAATGAGTGAAAAGAGTGAAACTAACGTAAGTCAAACTGAATTATACTTAGCAAAAACACCCCATCCACTCCTTCCATCACTTATTTGCTGAAATACTTCAACTGTGTTAACACTATCCAACTGTTTTTAGCCTAAATCTCCAGGTTTAACCCAGTCAAGAAGCTGATTTTGTTTTGAGAGCAAGTGAGTGAATCACATGCTGAGTGGAGTAGAAGAAATGAGTTGCAGTTGAAGCAGACTGTTGGTGAGAAGATACTGTTCTGTTAAAAGAGTTCATTATGTAACCCAGATTCACCGCAGGGAGTCAGTTTGTTCTGACCGAACTAAGCATGAAGATCTACAAAAATGTAAAAATGCACAAAGCAGATTAGAATAACTGTGATGACTAATCAGAATTTTATTCTCTTGCATTTGAATGTTTGAATATGTTTTGGCGTTACGACCACAAACTCTAGTGCATTGTATTATGATTGAAGGTGATGGTCTACAACACGAAGTAGTGTGTAATTGTGAAGTGGGAGGAAAATAATACAAGGGTTTCAGTTATTGCTACAAATGCAAAATTGGAAAAGTGGGGCGTCCATATTCAGTATATTCAGCCCTCCTGAGTCGATACTTTGTATAAACATTGTTACATGTTTATCAAAACCATTTCATTGTAGCTGTGACTGTATGTTTAGGGTTCCTGCTGTATGACGAACTTTTACCCCAGTCTGAAGTCTTTTTCTAAACAGGTTTTCCTCCAGAATCTCCACCTAGTTCCAACTATCTTTCCATCAACTCTGACCAGTTTCACTGTCCCTGATAGAGAAAATCATACCCGCAGCATGATGGTGCCACCAGTGTTTCATGGTAGCGATGATGTGTAACGGGTGTTGTGCAATATTGGTTTTGCACTACACATAATCTTTTGCACGTAGACCAAAACGTTACAAGGGCTACTCCTAAAACAACAAATGTTATTCCTAAAATTTGCACCAGAATATTCTACTATTTTGATATATATTTCCTTTGTACTTCAGGTATTTGATCATTAGTTTAGGGATTTTTTTTTCTCCTCAGCCTTTTACAAATGTAGTTGAATGTGAATAGGTAAAAATTAGACAAGACAATGATAAGTAGGTACATACTTGGGATAATTTATTGTGGTCCTGACATGACCATTGGGGGAATTAACTGACATAATTGTTTCTGTGGACCTTGTCCAATTTGTCTAAACAGACTTTCAAGTGGTTTTGTTAAAAGGTGCCTGTCCAGATAAAACTAACTCACAGGAGCTAAAATCATGAACAGTCTTTATTCATCTTATCAGGCAGAGCCATATAGAGTCATGTCTGACCTCACGAACAAGATAATTTATTAAGAGACAGACTTCTCTGCCAGTATGCTGACTTCACTGCTACTTCTTCACCATCTATTTATTTTAATCCCTTTCATGATAAGAGTGAACAAGCTGTAGGTCTCCAGTGTTTGTTTTACAAGAGAAGTACATTTGTTAGTTTCTATTTTCAATAATTCTAAAATTTATGTAGTGTTTTACTATTTTTCTCTTACTGTCTCGGCCTGCTCTGTGTTTCTGTGGTTAGCGTTATGAACCTGGATGATCTAACGAGGAGGGGGCTCTACCTCAGTGACATCCCACTACACGATGCCACGCGTGACCTGGTGCTGCTGGGTGAACAGTTTCGGGAGGAGTACAAGCTAACCCAGGAGCTGGAAATTTTGACGGACCGTCTTCAGCACACACTGCGGGCCCTGGAGGATGAGAAGAAGAAGACAGACAGGTTTCCCTTTCCTTATGCTGAAATGAGTTAGCCTTAACCACAAAACCAGCGCCATCCACTGTTATTGGTTCCCCGGGTGTATATGTGTACAAAAGCCATAAAATATCAATGGTTGTTACAGAGATTTGGTCAGCCCCAAGGTGCCACTTTTTTTTAGGAGTTTACTAACAGTGAACATTGGAGATTATTTTTTACTTACCCTGTCTGCGACAATGTCTGTTGTTTAGAAGTGAAATGCTACATTATTGCTCTGACTGGACATATGGGCAAGTTTAGAAAAGTAGCTATTTTCTTCTAGCTATTTTCTGACCTATAAAGATTAGCGCATTTCTGGCCTAATTTAACAGCATGTTCTCTTGTCTTTCCCATTTTGAAAAGTCAATCACAAAAATTAACCTCTGTGATATTTATACCCTATAGCAGTAGATGGGTATACAAAAATAATACAACTGGCCCACAAGCATAGCTGTTCATGTGGATAGACACTGAAGGATTTAGGCTGGGTTCTTCTCTGACAAGTTAAAATCTTCTTGATATGGAAAATGTTTGGTACATCACAAAGCATTTGTCCATTATTTACTTTTTTTTGCTTTTAATGTAATTTCATGGTAACTCCGATCACAAACATCCAATAATTTTTACATAGAAGCACTGAATAAAAGCACCTAAACAAGCATGAAATTTTCCTACTCAAGTATAAAAAGAATGTATTTTTGAGGCTTTTAACACATCGTTACCAGAGGGGCCAATAAACACTGGGGCCGCAGTAAATTGCAGCTGAGGGTTTTAATAGTATAGTATATATTGTATCCACCCAAAGGCCAATATGTAATATCAAAATCATGTTTTTCACAAATAGTATAAACAGTTTTATATGTAACACACAATGATTCTCAGTTTAAGTTTCTTATTTCAATTTTCTGTTCTGTCCTTTTATTTTAGAATAAATTTAGATTAAAATTAGAAATGCTGCTCAGTAGAGAATGGGCTAACCAGAACTAAGGGATTTTTGCAATTGCAATTTCACCTATAAAAAATGATCGGACATTTGACTGTGGGAACACTTAAAATGATCACTCTGTTAGAGTGTTGCCAATATAAAATCTAAAGTCACATATCAATGTGCAGCTCCTGGAAAGAAAAGGTGGTTTTTGTACTCACAGGACTAATCCAAGAACCTTTCAACTATACACACAGTTTGACCCCGCAAAAATGCTACGTTTGTTGCTGTGAGAAAGTTACTTATTTGGCAAGAGGAAGAGGAGGGCCTGTTGTTTCTGTTGGAAAAATGAAAACATTTGCAAGCTCTTTTATATAGTAGAGCGTCTTATGCAACATCAAGCTATAAGTCAAACAGTTCCAACCGGGGTCTGTATTTTATTTAAAGGAAAAAATACACATATACCCTATACATACATATGATACAAAACAGGGGTGCTTCAAAAGGCACTTACATGCTTCAGATAGACTTAATGTTGTACAGCCTGCACTTCATTTCCCCACATTTAGACCCATCTTGTAGGGTGTTCAATACGCCAAAATACGCGTCATGATAGGAAAACAGCGTGGCAGCAGCTCTACATAAGGATTCTCATTTAGGTTTACATGTATCATAGATGGCCACGCCGCAAGTAATAATTGGAAGTTTTGCTAATGATAAGTGAAGCAGACCTTTGTAATTAGAAGTCACAAAATGGCCAGGAAATTGTCTGAGCCATTTATAAACCTGAATCTGGAAATGTCTAGATAGTAAAGTGGAAAATGTCTTGGAGCCCCGTTCAACAAAAAGCTTTTTTTTTTCTTTTTTCACACCCAGTTCAAAAACTGTATGCCAACCCTTTCTGTGTAGTGCATCATTTAGGAAATTAATTACACACAGCAGCCTAGTCATTATCTCAATGTTGTGAGTCAGCCTCAAAGTCATTATGTTGTAACGTGGCTGTTAAAACAAAGTGTCAGAGGTTGTTCATTAGTGCATGTTGTAGTGTGTTGTAAAAAAAAAAAAAAAAAAGGAAGCTGTGTGAAGGATTCCCTTTTAAGGTCAAACTCCACACAAGAAACAGTTAAGATACAGAAAGGAACAGGTCTCCGTCTCATACTGCTTTCTTAATGCTGCATGGCTACAGAAGCACCTGCGGTCGGACTTTATTATGCAGGTTGATATTTACCAAAGCTAATCTTCAGGCCCTGTTAGGATGGAGACGGTTTGGGCTTTGGCTTGTCATAGCAGTGGGCAACAGCTGGATATGATCACAGGAGTGGAGCATGATGGTATTTAAGGCTACTGTGCCAATTCGTTGCCATTGGATAGCTATAATGTTATTCTAAACATGCTCTGGTCAAAACGTCTTACCGTCTATCCACTGAATAAAGTAAGTAAACTGCAGCTTGTTTACAGCTTCACAGTTTCTAATATATGTGCAGCTCAATAATTGTATTTTTGTATGGTACTTTTCAGGGAAACAGTGATTTGGGTCTTCAGTAGTTGTACACAATAATCATCAAAACAGAATGACATACAGCACTCTGTGTGTGTCCCATGAAATCTGGTGCAAAAAAAGCCCAACATTTTAGGAGAACATCAGACCCAAACGTGGTGGTGGTAGTTTGATAGTCTGGGATTCTGCTATCTATGACAAAATTCACAAGGAGAATATCCAGCCATCAGTGTGTGACACTGAACAAAAGCACATCTCTGTATGTATAAAATCATAGGCTTAAGCTGTTTTTGCTCCTCAACAGACAAAAAGCCAACATCCCTCTTTTATTTTTTAACTGTAATTTTCAAGTGCATTTGATAAGCAGGCAATATTTGCATTCAGTGTTTTTCGATGGGCGATTGTTATGTATCACGTCTCCTGATGCTAAAGTAAAATGCATCAGAAAGTTATTTTGCTTTTAACAAGGCAGCCATGATCCAACCGTTACCATAGAAACACCGCCCTGTTCTTATCTTAGAGCAGCTTGCATGGTGAAGCGACCAGAAAAGGTGGTGGGAGAGGAAAAAAGAGGCTGATACCAGGATGAACTTCAGTCTGGGAGCACTAATTCCTCACTCCCCGCATAACTGTGTGCTTCCCCTGAATAATGCTTCTCGCTCCTCTTCTTCTTTTCAGACTGCTCTATTCTGTTCTGCCACCGTCTGTTGCCAACGAGCTGCGCCACAAGCGCCCCGTCCCGGCAAAGCGTTACGACAACGTCACCATCCTGTTCAGCGGCATCATGGGATTCAACGCTTTCTGCAGCAAGCACGCCTCAGCCGAGGGAGCCATCAAGATCGTCAACCTGCTCAATGATGTTTACACGCGCTTCGACATCTTGACAGACTCTCGGAAGAACCCTTATGTATACAAGGTTGGAAGCAAAGACGTTACCACCGCAGTTTATCAGGCTTTTGTGTTATCTTATTGCGGACTAAAGAAAAACAAGAGGGATTAAAATAAGGAAGCAAGGATTATTTTAGGATGACAATTTCTGTTTTGGTCATCCGGTTATATGTACCAGTGTGATGAATAGTATACAGTCATGCACATAGAACTAAGTAAGAGAATATTCATATCACATTTTTTTTTTTTTCATGACTTGCAATAACTCTTAAACGCAGTAGAGTTTTACAGAGCGACTGCACAATTTTATAGGCCTGGTAAAGCAGATTTACACTCCAGGCTTTCAGACAAGAATGCACTTTGAGAAGCCAAACAGACCCCGGCACTTCCAGAGAATCAGCTTCAGGCACGGGGTCACCAAAAGAAGTAATATTTACTCAACAAGCTGAATGGCTTGGTGGTCCTGAGGTTTTAGCAGGACTCAGAGAGGCCCCGAAAGTCTTGAAGTTGATGTAAGTGTTTATCACTTGCTGTATCAGTCAATTCTGGTGTTAAAAGAGGCTCCCTTTATAGAACGGTGGGAACTGATAATTCTGCATTAAACGTAAATAGAGAGAAGCAGTTTAAATCATGATGTGACATTTAAATGGAAAAACGGTTGTCTCTTTCAGGTGGAAACAGTCGGTGATAAGTACATGACCGTGAGCGGTTTGCCGGAGCCTTGCACGCACCACGCCAAGTCCATCTGTCACCTTGCCCTTGATATGATGGAAATTGCAGGACAAGTTAAAGTGGATGACGAACCAGTACAGGTGTGATATGGACTGTAGAATATAAACCAAAAAAATAAAAAATCCACAGAATATACAGCGAAGCATTCATATGTTTTACACTTTCAGAAGCAGAAGTAAGGAAGTGGAAAAACTGGTCGGGACGGCGAAAAGAATTTTAAGACTGAATAAAAAATCTGAACATTATACTGTAGAGTGACATTAGGCGATATAAGGGATTATTAATATTTATGTGTTTTAAAATCATATTAGATAATTTAGCAAAAAGCATGTAAAAAGCCTTAAAATAAGTTTGTGTTTTATTCCAGTAAAATATTCTGACACTGAAAACCCAAACTTTAATTTGATTTATTCAGTGAGAAAAAAAATCCCAGATTACATAATATTTATTTATTTATTTTTTACATAATCACCAGTACCAAAATGATGACACCATACTCGCTAACAAGGTTATTAACAAGGCCCACAGCATCACAGATCCGTCACCGTACTTTACAGCTGGCATTAGGTGCTTTCCCACATATTCATGCATTGTTTCACACAGAAACCTGGTTGAGTTTTTCTTACCGAAAAGATTCATTTTAATCTCATCTGACCAAAGGACACAGTTTCCGTTAAATGAAAAAGTTTTGCAGATTAAACCATATTATATTTGTGACTGCAGGACAAAAAAAGTATTTCCCTGCCATGCCTCCCAAGAAATCGGTGTCATGTAGATAGCATCTAATGGGTGCTAATTAGACTTGGTGACCCAAGACGCCAATCTTTGGTGTATGAAGGCAAAGATATAGTTTAGTAATATATCACTCTCACAGGTAGAGACTGCAAAGTGCCTCACTGAAGCAAAAAATACTCAACAAAGCACATGGTGACAGTAGAGTTGAGCAAACTACATTTGTGGCAATGCTAGAGGTCATTAACTGTGAGCTTTGGAGATTTGTTGTACGTTTTTCATCAGCCCGTTCACTGCGTGTGGTGGCCAGATAAACATAGGTCCACATCCAGCTTAGTGGCTAGTAGTTTAAGGTGTTTCAATTATGCAACTGCAGTAAAGGATGGTTTTATTTTCAAGGTTTTAACACATGTTTACCAGGAATGCCAATTATTGTCTATATAAGATATTGGATTTGTTTTTTTTTGTTGTTTTTTTTGCCAGCAGTACACTATAGATGGGTTTTCTTTCTCCATTAAATGGTTCTGCATTGGTGAAACAGTGTATCTGTTTTTGGCACATAATGTCATGGTTGTCCTTCTGTTTTCCTTCACATATTTAATCATTTCTGTTTTTTTAACAATACATCGCTTTGGTATAGATAATACAGACACTCTGGAGCTCTGCTAGGTTTTCTTTTCTTGTTTAATTTCTGAAAAAATTGTATCGATGCATCCGGACATTTTCACGCAGTGTATTAACAGGCTGAAATAGTTGGATAAAAACCAACAAGCATTTATTCAACGGACTGCTGTTGAGACTCAACTCTGAAAAATGATAAATGCTTAACAAAAGCGTGTTTATTTTGAGACGTGCCACTGGCAAAAAGATGAGTCTGGTATAAGTAGCTGGAGCTCGATCAAAATAATCTCACGATGCTGAGGACGAAAATAGATGCTTGTTCGTCTCAGACACTCGCAGCAAAACAAGCTCTGAGAAGTGCCCACAGCTCCGAGGATAAATTTTAGTCTCCACATTGGTTAGAAGTTCTTCTGGAAATCTTTATTGGATATTTGGGATGTAAAAAACGGGGTGATGTTTTCTAATTTTGTTCATGGAGCACAAATTCCTGGCAGACTGAAACTTATATCCACCCACTAAATGTTGCACTTTTCATTTGAAAGCTAAGAGTTGTGTGAACAGACTGAAAAGGCATGAGAAATATAGTTTGCAAGCCCCTAATTCAACACGAACACTTGTTTATTTTAATGCTTGCATTGTTTCAGGTCTTTTGTTTTTGTAGTTGTGCAGCAAACAGATTCTGAAAAACAAATGTTCACATTTCCAGTACTATAAAGTTGGTCCAGAAGCTCATAAATCCTGTTGGGTTTTTACATTTTGGTCAACTCATAAGCAACATAGTTTTATGTCATACTTTTTATTTCAGATCACGATTGGGATCCACACCGGGGAGGTGGTGACAGGTGTGATTGGCCAAAGGATGCCCAGATATTGTCTTTTTGGAAATACGGTCAACCTCACAAGTCGAACTGAGACAACGGGCGAAAAGGGAAAAATTAACGTCTCAGAATACACTTACAGGTGAGTTTTAGTAATCCTCTATTTATCAGAAGCATAATATTTGTGTTTTTAAGTCCTACAAAACACGGTTGAATTTAGCAGCAGAAAAATGTAAACAATTGAAACCAAATATTTATAGCCAGTGTATAAAAAGGTACATAACCGCTTTTTTAACTGTCTGACTTTAAATCAGACTAAACATTTCTTGTTTTAGGTCAATAAGCATTACCAAAATTACTTCTATTTGCTAAATGTCAAAATGAACGGATGCATATTTTTTCAGATTGTTTTTAACTGCCTTTAAATTGAGAGGTGGACATACATTAACTAATTGTTGCACTTTAAACTGTATGACTTGGGTTGAACATTTTGAGTATCTTTCAGCCAACTTCTCACAATAGCCTGAAGGAACTTTAGCCCATTCCTGCTGACAGAACTGGTGATACTGAGTCATGTTTGTAGGCAGCTTCGCACTCATGCACCCTTTTTGTCTTTCTGCTACTGCAAAAAACATTGACTTCATTGTCCTTAAGCAACTTTGCACATACTCTATCTCTATTATTAGGTCCTTTTTTCATTTGGAAAACAAATTTATGCCCAAGCCTCAACTTCCTGGCGGGTATATTGTTGCTTTAATATTTCCACAATGTTCTTTTGTCATGACGTCAACTATTTTGTAAAGTGCAGCTCTACCTCCTGCTGTAAAACATTCACGCAACATGATGCTGCCACCCTCGTACCTCACAGCTGGAATGGTTTTCTCAGGCTTGCGAGCTGCCCTCTTTTTCCTCCACATATAACAGTGGTCATATGACTAAACACCTCAATTTGTCACCCAGATCATTTGCAAATTGTATTCTGGCTTTTCATGTAATACTGGGAGTAATGGCTTCTTCCTTTGCTGAGTTACCTTTCAGCCATCATTGGGACAAGATTTGTTTTACTGTGTATAAATACTCTCTCTTACCAATCCCCTTATGATATCTTGGCAAATATAAATATACACAGGTGTACCTCCATTTAACTCAAATGTTTTGAATTAACCTATCAGAAGCTCATGAAGCCATGACATCATCGTCTGAGCCTTTCTGAATTGCTTAAAGACATAGTAATCTGAATTTGAAAAAAGTAATAAAAATATTTAGTTAATCCTAACAGACCTAAAAGAGCAAAGATTTCGTTGGATTTAATATCACACATTTATTTGAAAACGTGTCTTTTGATACAGTAAATGTAAATATCTGGTTTCAACTGCGCATATGCAGGGAAATTATACTTAATCCTTTTATAATGGAGATGGCATCCTAAGGTGTATGTAAAACAGGAGCCAGAAGAAAACATGCTCTAAGGTTGTTGACGTTGTATTCTAGGTGTTTGCAGTCTGCTGAGAACGCTGACCCTCAGTTTCATCTGGAGTACCGCGGCCCCGTCACCATGAAAGGAAAGAAGGAGCCGATGAAGGTGTGGTTTCTTTCTAGGACGACCAACGACACGGAGTTTGCCGCAGTTAAACCATAAACATAAAAACACTGAGTGTTGTTCAATGGGGACCTCAGCTCGTTAAGGTCTGTTGCAAAAGAGTGACGGGAACCGTTAAATGAATATAGATTCAGAACATAGATATTTTTAATATGCTACAGTATTTAAACTTGTATTCTCACCCTCCTTTATTTTTCCTCACACATCACAACCACACTGTACTTTTTAGAATTGTGCAGTATTTATAAATCATATAGCTTGGTAAATTCATTGCATTTTTAATTTTTTTACAATAAAGTATTGCATACAAAAGCTAGGTAACCGATAAGCTAAACATTGAAAATCAGCAACACCAGTTTAGTGTTGGTGGTGTGCTCATATCACTTGAAATTGCCACAAAAAATATACAGTTTACATTCATAAAACGCTCATTTGCCTTAAAAGATTGATTATTGTTGCACATTTAGCAGCGAAAACAGTAATAAAAATTAATTTAGATGTTGGAGGTTCTGTGTTCTGTGTCCGCCTTTTGATGGAAAACTGACGCTAAAAAGACGATAAAAGATAAAAAAAAAAAAACACTTTTAAAGTCACAAATAATAAAAAGTGTCGTATTTTTATGTATCTTAAACAGAAGTATTTAAATAGCATCATCAATAAACATGAACACTGGTTTTATTTATTTATTCCACCTGCCTCGTTATTCCTTTATGTTTGTTGCTGTATAATAATACAGATAAACAGAATTTCTAGCTCTGCATCATCCTATAGAGATTGTCTTATCCTATGTTTATTGTTTGTTTTATTTAACTTGTATTTATTCATTTAGGCAAAAAAACTAACATGAGATGTAGTGATCGCCTGTGAAAACAAAAAATAAATACATTTTACTTTGACTGAATCTGCTGGTCTACTTTCATCCTGTTAATAATTAAAGTAAAATTTGTTGACTTAATGTAATATTTGTATTAGTAAAACTTTGATTTGTTTTTAATGATTTTTATCAGATACATTTAAAATATTTGTCCAGCCTCTTGGGCCAGATGAGATCAGAGTTTTTTTCTGTTTGACCTTTCTCACCTAATTCATGCATTTGATTTTTGAGATTGGATGACGTGTCTATTTTTTCTGGCTCGTATCTTCTTTGAGGCTACAAGAAACATGTTTAGATTACTTGAACTGTTTGCTATTTCAGTCAGAAACCTGTTGAACTTTACTAAACTAAAACAGGAGGCACTTTTGCTGTGTTACACAGTGATATCCCTGTTTTTCACCACAGAAATAACTTAGCAATATGTATTAGTTTGTAAAGTGCTCTATCTAGTGGATAATCTGAGAATCACTACCATGTGTCTTTTTCTCTTTAAAGCAGGTTTCTTCGTATGATGAACGGATATTATCTAGTCACGAAAAACAATCTTGAGGTGCTAAGGTTTGGTTATATTGATGTATTTGAGCTTTCCCTTTTTAGGATGGAATGATTTTAAAATTTAAAAACAAGAACTGAGTCCACACACACACATACAGTATTTTTGATTAAATGTCCCTTAGCACATAGCACATAATACCTGCTTTTTATTGGATATTTGACCCTTTTCTTCACTGACAAATTGCAGTTCATTAAAATGAGTTTGTTTTTCTGCATAGACCCATTGTAAGGCATTGTTTACATATTTTGAATCAAGTTTAGGTCAGGGTCATTCCCTAAAGCATTATATTAGCTTGCTTTATCCATTCCAGGACTAATTATGAGGTATGTTTGGGATCGTTATATTCTTGTAACACTCAATTCTGTCCATGTTTCAGACATCGTTGGTTTGCGCCGTAGTCTGCCTTCTTGATTATTCCATCCCCTTTGTTCTATCCACAAGTACCCAAGCAGCAAAACAGACCCTCAGCTTGCCAGTTGGTACCTGTACTTAGGTCTTAAGGCCATTCCTCCTCCAAACATTGCTGTTTTGTTGTTGTTGCCAAATATCTGTGTTGTCCATGCGGGTAGCTTAGAGTAAAAAGAAAATCCTTAAAGTGAAACAGATTTTCAGAAAGTAGTGCTAAAAAAAAATATATATATATATGTATATACAGGTCCTTCTCAAAATATTAGCATATTGTGATAAAGTTCATTATTTTCCATAATGTCATGATGAAAATTTAACATTCATATATTTTAGATTCATTGCACACTAACTGAAATATTTCA
>JAHUTJ010034642.1:0-16105 GCA_036250325.1 Characodon lateralis
TGCCTTGTTGATGCCAGAGGTCAGAGGAGAATGGCCAGACTGGTTCGAGCTGATAGAAAGGCAACAGTAACTCAAATAACCACTCGTTACAACCAAGGCATGCAGAAGAGCATCTCTGAATGCAGAATATGTAAAACCTTGAGTCGGATGGACTACAGCACCAAAAGACCACACCAGGTGCCACTCCTGTCATCCAAGAACATGAAACTGAGGCTACAATTCGCACAGGCTCACCAAAATTGGACAATAGAGATTTGCATCACGGATGTGCAGCCGACAAATCTGCAGCATCTGTGTGATGCTATCATGTCAATATGGAGCAAACTCTCAGAGGAATATTTCCAGATCCTTGTTGAATCTATGCCACGAAGGATTAAGGCAGTTCTGGAGGCAAAAGGAGGTCCAACCCGGTACTAGCAAGGTATACCTAATAAAGTGGCCGGTGAGTGTGTATATTGTTGGAATTATGATTATTGATTGATTAGTCTTGATCAATAATTCTAATTAAAAATCATAATTTGACAAAATCAACTTCTTAACCAAAATCCTCATTTATGAATCGAGACCAGAGATGTTTCTGGTGTTGTAATTGTGGCTCAACGTCTTTGACAATTACAACCGTTAAATACTCTGTAATAATTGATAACTCTTACCCGAGATGTCACTGTTTAATCGACCGTTTCTGCCGAAACGTGTGGAACGTTTAACCTTATCTTGACTGACGAATCACGTTTGCACACAATAAACACAAAACGCTTTCTCTTTATCTATGTGAATATTTAATAATCTTCACCTACTCAACATGCAAAAGTTCTACATAAAAGGGGTAACACATCTAACTAAGCAAAAATAAAACAAACAGCAGTGGGTATGTATTGAATCAACCAGCAGGTTTGACAAGAATGAGAACATGAAAAAGTGGGGGGGTTGTGGTGAGTGGGAAGTCTCTGCTCCACTGTAACTTATGATCAGCTCATAAAACCTCCCCCAACTCCTGAGCAGACAAAGAATCATAAACCTTTTTGGCACCAAGCTAGCAACAGTGAGGTTGAAGACAAAGAAAATGGGGATTTCACCATGAGGTTATTTTAACAGTCCAGTCTCACAGCGCACCTGCGCTTCCTCTCAGGTGGTAAATCCCCACAAGACACGCACAGAGCTTGAGTGCAGCTGTTCCAGACAAAATACGGCATATCAAAGTTCAATAACAGAGTTACATGCACATATCATTCAGGACACATTAGATTCTAACTAGCGATTCTCATCGCACTAAAACCTCTGGCCCTGCCCAGGCCTTCTAATAAAGAAATAAAAATAAAGGATTGGTTTTACTTTTCGTCGTCTTCCTTCTGAGCAGGGGGGGTCGAGCGAGGAAAGGTGGGAAGAATGTTAATTGTGCGTCCACAATTAACTTCAGGAAAAGCGGTCAGTCTTCGTCTTCTGGCCTTCTTGACGAAAAGGAAAAAATAAGATCTGACCATCAAAGTCGACCTTGGATGAAACACGGTAGCGGTTCGACTCCTCGAAACTCCATGTTCTTAGTTACGTGTTAAGCTCACTTCTTCGATCGGCAAAGTGAAATTTCTGGCCTTCTCATTCCAGAAACTTCAGTTAGGGATTGTTCGTTGGCCAAAGAGAGAGAATAAATGAACTCCGCAAGGAACTCTTCTCTTAAAAAGTGATGCACTTCGGTTGCTGGTCCGGTCTCCAGCAGAAGGCAAATGGTGGGTCATCTCATCCTCTGTTATATAGTTGACGGTGGCCTCAGGGCTGCAACGCTCCTATCTTATCAGCCGCGGGGGCCGACGGGATCTGTAGGCACAGACTGTCCTGGATACAAAATGGCCGAAAACGCCAGGAGGCCTGGTGGCGTCCAGCAATGTGCAAATGGTCCAATATTCAGCAAACAAGTGGTCCAACATTGCAGTTTGCCTCAATCCATTGGGGACACATTCATTATGTGGAAGAAGGTGCTCTTGTTAAAGAAAACCAAAATTAAACTTTTTCCTCTTTATAAAAAAATGCTATGTCTGGTGGAAAAAATGACAGCACTATGTTTAGTATGAAACATAGTGGTAGCAGCCTTATGCTGTGGGCATGCATTTTTTTAGCAGGCGTAAGATGAATGTAGAAAAATCGTTAGCCTCATAGCGTAATTATCAAAGTCATATTGACTTAAGCAAATATACTATGAGGCTAATAAAATGTAAAGCATTCATTGATGAAAACCTGTTTGAGGCTGTAAAAGATTTCCGAATCGTGCTGAAACATGAAAGCAGAGCCACAATGGGATAGCTAAATCAACGCAAATGTTAAAATGACCAAGTAAAAGTCCATATGTACATGCAATAAGAAATATAAGGCATAGTTAAAAATGTATATATAGAAATGCACGCCATTCAATCTGCTGGAGAATGTTGATTTTTGCAGAAAAGAATTGGTAAAAAATGTCTGTAGTTGTGGAAAGCTGGTAGAGACAAAGCCAGAAGAATTTCCATGTATTGTTGCAGTGAAAGGTGGTTCTCCAAAGAGTTGAGCAAAGAGGCAGAATACAAAAATTCACTACACTTGTTTCACTACACTTATAAATAACCATGCATCATTTTGCTTCTACCTTAAATTATGCTCTACATTAAGTTCATTCACATTAGTTTCATCAATATAAAAAATAACAAATCAGTTACATATAATTGTACAAGTGGGGTATTTTCTGACTGTTCAAAACACATTTAAAAATTGATGAAAAAGATAAATAAATAAATGATGCAAATGCCTCTTGTCCTGTTTTTGACATCCAGGATAGGTTTTCAACATTTGTTTTTGTTTTTTTTCGGTTCTCATTGTGTCAATATATAATTGACTACATTTGCCTTTGATCCAACAATAATTTTTCCTTTGAAGAGCAAACAGCACGCTGAAATGACAATTTGGTTTCATTAAAAATGAATAGAGACTCAGGGGCCTTAGAGGTTTCCATTAGTAAATAGGGTCGGGAACTCACTCAAATGTGCACAGGCACATACAAAGAGGAGGTGTGTGGGTGTTATCCAAAGATGACGTGTTCAAGGTTCAAGGATAAGGGCATCAGAGATCCAGCTGTAATTTATTGTGAGATATTCAGCATTTGATCTCAGTGACAGTAGCCTCTGGCTTCGATCATAAGAACTAAAATATCTATTTTTTTAACCATAGATGTGTTTGATAGGAGGCAAAATAACAGTGTGTGTATTTGTTTGTGTATTACATGTGTATTTGTAGTGTGTGCACGAATTCCCGAGGAGAGACAGCAAGCATAAGATTTTTTGACATACATCAAACATCTGGAGACAGATGCCTGGACAGTATTAATCAAAACTGTCCCATTTCCTAAAGAATTAATCACTAAATAATTAATTTGGCAGTTGCAGCCAGCACTTAAAGGGGGCTTGTGCCTTCCTGCTGGTTAAAATTAGTCCTTGTCGAGAAGCTAGATTGATATATTTATTATTTATCAGATTAATCATGGCTGGAGACATTAGGATCCACTGTTGTGATCATACATGTAATAGTGTTGGAGGGAGGGAGAAAGAGAAGGCAGGTGGAAGATGTGTGTGGTGATTACAGTGCAAGGTGGTCAAGGGTACACTTGGGTGCCCAGACACACACACACATATACACATGGACAACCACACACACACATACACTTTAACGCAATTTAAAGAGAGACTGGCGGTTTGGACGTCTGTGTAGCCCCAAGCACTTCTTGTTTCCAAAACCAGTGCAGCAGAAGGGGGGGCTGAAAGGATGGAATTGATCCAACAGCTTTACAGAGGTCAGGCCAGATCCTGGGGTCATTTCTGTTCATGATAAATGTCTGAGGAACCCCCAGAGGCTTTGGGAAATGACAAATTCATATTAAAACAATAAATGTTTCCTTCATGCAGGAAGTGCTACTGAAGATTGCATTGTGAACACCTTTGCTATTACCTGATAGTGGCAAAAAGGAGACAGGCAAGATAAGCAAACTTTATACCTCCCGAGCCTTGGTTAAGCTCTCAAAGAAAAACCACACGGGAGGTATTTTAACAGAAAAAATAGAGACAGTGGCGTATGTGTCACACAGTTTGCTTTCAACGGAGTTTCAAATTTGATTTTGAAAAAGTTGGGAATAATGAGGCCACTTGAAATCATACCGTCTTTTTCTGTCTGGCTACCAATCAGAGATATTAACAAAATAAATGAAGAGATTAAGTTTATAAGTAATCTATAATTGACTGAATCAAAGCAATTTCATCACAGTTTTTCTTTTTTTTCTATTTAATCCTAAAACACAAGACCCTTTAGCATTTCAACAATCTAAACAAATCTATTTGTCATGGGTTTGTTTAGATATATTACATCAAATTAAAAGTGTGAATGTTTCAATTGTGTTAGTGTTGTTTCATATAAGAAAATTGCTTGTTTCATTGTACAATGTACAAAAAGATGCATCACAATTGTCATATCAAGGTGATTTGGTCCATTACTAGTTACTCCACCTTTATAACAAACTGTACATCTTCTTCATAATCTGGTTTGCATAACCATCTCTGTCTAAAGAAGCCAGATTAACATTGCTTTTGTTATTTGTTTAATAATCAGTTTTTAGGGAGCTAAGAAAGGGTCACAATTATCGTATATTTAAAAAGAAAAAAAAAAGAGTTCACACTAAAAAACATAAATGTATGTAAATGTATAGAAAATTAAAGGGAAATAAACTAAAGCTTCATTCAGTTTGAATAAAGATTTAAATCCTAAAATGTCAATAAATCCATATTAAAGCTATAACTGAAGTATTTTGACAGAAGCTGGACAACTACCTGTATTTACTCACTTACAGTTCTTCACAACTAAATGCTCAGTATATGAAACCTCATTTCCTGTACAGAGGAAGATGGATGCAGCAGCTTTCCTCCTGTTGCTGTTCTTAATGAGCTCAGTAATGTTTCTCTGCTGCTGCTGCCTGTTAGGAAACCATTCATGACTGGTTGTAACAGTTAGGCTACATTTACACTCCAGGAAAATGTGGCCCAAATCCCCATTTTTAGCCCATATGCAACTTTTTAATAACAATCAGAACGCCCCAATTCCGATCTTTTCACCTCCGAAAAAATCCGAATTGTGCTACTTCATATATGGTACTAAATTGGATATAGTTTTGAAAGTGTTTGCAGTCAGAACAGTTATGTCGCATTTTATCCGAGTTTTATGGCTCCAACTACGCATCCACACAGACTTCTCTACTGAAGTAGCAGTCTCTAATCCACAAAAGTCCATTATTATTAGTTCTGCTTTCTTTTTTCTTACCATCCTTCATCTTGTTATGATGTGGTAATAATATTGTCGGCTGCCATATTGCTGAACAACTTAATAGTAACACAGATGCAGGCATCTATTATTACGTTCGTAAACAGTGTCCTGCTGTGTGAACCTGAAGTGATTTGTGACAGGACCAGAGCCGGCTCTAGCTGTTTCGGTGGCCTAGATGTGCTTATGGTTTCAGGCCCCACCCCCATTCCTTTATCTTAACTGCAACCAGAAATGTTGATGGACAACAGTTGAATGGATTACAGGTTATGTGGAAAAGATATCCCAACATTACTATCTTATGTAAAACTCAAATAGTGATGGTTGCAGTGTGTCTTTCTAGTATATACTGTTTTGTCGTCAAATATATTTTATTGTCCCACTTTTACCATAGTAATAGAAACATGAGATAACTTTGACTAGAAGATACTGTAGATGTTCTTTAATGGAGTCCTTTTAAAATGTTAAATGTTTGGCAAGACTGTTTTCAAAGGAAAATAAGGTTACAATTCATATGTTTTCCGTCAAAAGCTCAAGAAAAGTTGAAAGGTTTAGTCATATTATTAGCCTCTCTTATCTCACAAATAAATCAGGCCAACAAATGTATAGGCATAATTGTATATCATAACATTTAAATACACAATCAAAAAGGAGTTTATGTCATTGTGGGAAAACCCAGTTATATTAAAAAACAAAACATATCCTTAACCAATATTGGGGCAAATTACTATGTTATCAGCAGCAAGGCAAGAACTCACCTTCACCCAAGAGGGTTCTAGAAAAAGGTTATATTGAAACAAGCTCAGGGCAACAATAGGGGAAGGAATAAAAGGTAGGAACTCAAAACACAATGCTACTTCTGTGGACAGGAATAATCCATTTTGTGAGATGATTCGGCTTCAGATCTTTGGGGACTAACCCTTGACATGAAATCATATTGTGTTGGAGTTTCGGGCTTAAATTCATACATCAATTATTTACTGTCATCGCCGATTGTATAAGTGTAGGAAATTACAAGGGAAGGGTATTTTCTCTCAGGCAGAAAGAATGTGATACAGTGGATACACCCCACCTAATGTGAGCGACCCAGAGTCCAAGCAGTGGCCAACTGAGGAATTATTTATGCATTAGAAAACAGTGTGTTGGTGCAAAGCAAAGAAGGCAGACACATTATTTTAAACCTTTCATAACACACATCAATATTTCAGCAGAAATAAATAAAGGATGGTGGGCTTGTTTGGAGGACAGATGTATCTCGCCCTGCTTGGCTAGCTTGGAGCAGGGACTCTTGGGATGCCACGCATACCAGCCTTCAGTAAACCCCCTGTATTTCTTTTTAATCATCCACTTAGAAGAGGGTGACTGGAGGAGCTGTCAAGGTGAGCTCCCTTTATGGTAGAGGATGGATAGATTGTGGAAAGCAAGCAGAAGAGGAAGACGGAAATGTAGTTTACCATGTTGTTACACTATATTGGTGTATACCGGGTAAGGTTTCTTAAGTGAAATTACAGATGGCATAAACAAAAAGTAAGAAAATGTTTGTTCTGGGGGATTATTGCTTTGTTGTAAAAATGCTTCTTGGGGATAAATTTTATATTTTTGGAAAGCCTGTTTATTTCCCTTTAAATCATGCCACATTTGTAAGAAAAATCCATCTGTGGGTTTAGAAACAAAGTTTGGGATTTGGGTTTTGCCCATGAAAAACATGCAAATTGCTCTCTGATGTTGGCTAATATCTTATTCAGCTAACTCCTGTTTAGTTTCGTATATTGGAGTGAAAGCTGGAAGTTTTGAAGGAACAAGAAATATTGGTTATTTAACTTTTTATCCAATAATATCCTTTTTTTTTTTTTTTTGCTTTTTGCTTGATGTTTCTTTGCAGGTCCTGATCAGTTGTGGCAATCAGCATGACTGGGGGCACCTGGTCAGTTCTCCCAGTATCTTAAAGCTGATTGAACACTGCCACAGAGGACACTCTCCCACCGAGAGAAGGAGGAAGGCTTGTCAACCCTGGTTCCTGCTGGCATACTGAGACAAGTACAGACATACTTTATAATGTTAATTTAATTTACTAAATAAACTATTTGGATTATTTTCTTTATTAATTGGTCCCAGCCAAAAAACATGGGTCATAAAAAAGGTACTGAGTTCAAATCCTGGCCTGGGATCTTTCTGCATGAAACTTGCATTTTCTTCACGTATGTGTGTGGGTTCTCACCGGGTACTCTGCCTTCCTCCCACAATCCAAAAATATGGGGTAAGAACGCTGTCAAAAACAATGTGTACGTAAAGAGGGAAATGTGTGCATATTAGTCAATAGTTGTGCATAAGTAAAATCCAAAAGAGGTATTGTATATTTTCTCTATAAGAATACAAAATAAAATGTTACAGCTTCAAGAAATTACAAACACAAAGTTCAAGTTTGTGGTACATGGTGTTCAGTTTGGAGTTGGAGCTAGGGCTCGGTCCAAATAATGCTTCAACTTGGTTTTGTAGAAAAACAGCGTTAAGTACTCCTATTGCACAAGTCCTATCCAGGTCAGTCAAATATGACGTGCTTGGAACAGGATCCATTTTAACATGTGCTGCTCATCAGGTGCCAATCAGGTTCTTAATTGTCAGCACCTCGAGTATCAGAAGCTCAGATTAGGAGTCAATAACAGAATAAGCAGGTTGACAGTGGCAACCTACAATGCATTTTTCTTATATTTGTGACACTATTTAAAGGGGAAATATTCAGGCTTTCCAACAATATAAGTTGAGAAGAGTGAAATGGAGTAGAAGAAAAACATCTCCCAGATTTTAATGTTATCAAAAAAAAGAAGAAATTATTGAATTATTATTTTCTTGCTAGTGAGAGACATAGTTATTATATAAAATTATATTTGTAAAAAAAAAATTATGTCCATTTTATACTATATCACAGGACAACTGGAGCCTAAAGATTGAGCTAATGATTGCCATAGGTATAAAAATGAAAATTTTTAAAGTTACCCCACTAATGGCTTTCTTCCAAACATCCTCATCTTTGTTTAGACCTTATTACTGGACCCAAATATTTCAAAGGACAAAAGATGTAAAACAAACTAATTAAAATGATTTAGGTGTAATATTCCTGACACACTGGTACATTTTTATATTTACAGTGTAAAAAGTATTTTGTCATCTACAGATGTCTTCTGTTTGTGCATTTAGGTTACCTTTAAATGTTTCAGATCATCAATGTTAATTTCAAACAAAATTACCTGAATAAATACAAAAGGCAGTTTTGAAAAGATGATTTCATTTAATCAAAGAAAAAAAGCTATGCAAACCAACCTGTCCCAATGTAAAAAAAGAATCACACCTAAAATCCAATAACTGACGGTTCCCCGCTAACAGCAACAGCTATCATCGAATGTTTTTGATAACTGGTTATGCTTCAGCCAAATCTGAGGTTTTTTGGGCATTAACAGCCTCTTCAACATCATTTCACATCTTGATTTGATCTAAAGGTTTTCTCTCGACTATGTTTTTCACCACAAAAATTGAACAGGAACAAATCAAATGAACACATATCACAAGTTTGGATGAGATAGCTATGTTAAAAAATTGTTCAAGACACCTTCGTGAGGACCACAAAATCGAGGCACATGACATCGCCTGCCACACCGGAGCCAGGGTCCGACCCTGGAGCCGGACCTGGGGTGGGAACTCATCGGAGAGTGCCTGTTGGCTGGGTTGCTCCTGGCAGGACCTGGTCGGGCCAAGCCTGAACAAGAGATGCGAGGCCATCCCCCAGTGGGCCCACCAGCTGCAGGGGGAACCATGAGGGACTGGTGCAAAGAGGATTGGCAGCGGACAAAGGTGGAGACCTCGGCCGCCCGATCTCAGGATGCTTAGGCTGGCTCTAGGGACATTGAATGTCATCTCGCTGGCGGGGAAGGAGCCTGAGCTTGTGGGGGAGGTCGAGAGATATTGACTAGAAGTAGCCGAGCTCACCTCCACGCACAGCGTGGGCTCTGGAGCCCATCTCCTCAAGAGGGGCTGCTCTCTTCTACTCTGGAGTGGCCCATAGGGAGAGGCGGTGGGCTGGGGTGGGTTTGCTTGTTGCCCCCCAGCTCAGCCATCTGGTGTTGGGGTTCATCCCAGTGGATGAGAGGGTCACATCCCTGCACCTTCGGATTAGGGACAGGTCTCTGACTGTTGTTTCGGCCTACGGGCCAAGCGGTATTGCGGAGTACCCAGCCTTCTTGACGTCCCTGTCGGGGGTGCTCGATAGTGCCCCTCCAGGGGATGTTGGAGACATAGAGTCGGAGTGGACCATGTTCTCCGCATCTATTGTCGATGCTGCTGCCCGTAGCTGTGGCCGTAAGGTCTGCGGTGCCTGTCGCGGCGGCAATCCCCAAACCCTGTGGTGGACGCTGGCAGTAAGTGATGCTGTCAAGCTGAAGAAGGAGTCCTATCGGCTGTGATTGGTTCGTGGGACTCCTGAAGTGGCTGACGGGTAACATGAGGCCAAGCATGCCACGGCCCGGGCTGTGGCAGAGGCAAAAACTAGGGCCTGGGAGGAGTTCGGTGAGGCCATGGAGAAGGACTACCAGATGGCCTTGAAGTGATTCTTGCAAACTGTCCGGTGCCTTAGGAGGGGGAAGCAGTGCTTCGCATACACTGTTTACAGTGCGGGTGGGGAGCTGCCAAACTCGACTGGGAACATTATCGAGCAGTGGAAGGAGTACATCAAGGATCTCCTCAATCCTGCTGTCACGCATTCCCTGGTGGAAGCAGAGGCTGGGGACACTGGGTTGGACTTTTTCATCACCCAGGCTGAAGTCACCGAGGTGGTTAAAAAGCTCCACGGTGGCAGGGCTTTAGGGGTGGATGAGATCCGCCCTGAGTACAAGTCTCTGGATGTTGTTGGGCTGTCATGGTTGACACGCCTCTTCAACATTGCCTGGCGGTTGAGGACAGTGCCTCTGGACTGGCAGATTGGGGTGGTGATCCCTCTTCATAGGAAGGGTGTCCAGAGGGTGTGTTCCAACTATTGGGGGATCACACTCCTCAGACTCCATGGTAAGGCCTATGCCAGTGTATTGGAGAGGAGAGTCTGGCCGATAGTCGAACCTCGGCTTCAGGAGGAACAGTGTGGTTTTCGTCCCGGCTGTGGAACACTGGACCAGCTCTACACCCTCTGCAGGGTACTTGAGGGTTCATGGGAGTTTGCCCAACCGGTCCACATGTGTTTTGTGGACCTGGAGAAGGAATTCGACTGTGTCCCTCATGGTGTCCTGTGGAGGGTGCTCCAGGAGTACGGAATCGGGGGCCCTTTATTAGGGGCCATCTGGTCTCTGTACAAGCGGAGAAGAAGTTTGGTCTGCATTGCCGACACTAAGTCGGACCTGTTCCCGGTGCATTTTGGACCACGGCAGGGCTGCCCTTTGTCACCGGTCCTGTTCATAACTTTTATGGACAGGATTTCTAGGCGCAGCCAAGGGCTGGAGGGGGTCTGGTTAGGGGACCATTGGATTTCGTCTCTTCTTTTTGCAGATCACGTGGTCTTTCTGGCCCCCTCTAGCCAAGACCTACAGCATGCGCTGGGGCGGTTTTGCAGCCGAGTGTGAGGTGGCTGGGATGAAGATCAGCACTTCCAAGTCCAAGGCCATGGTTCTTGACCGGAAAAAGGGTGGCTTGCCCTCTTCAGGTTGGAGGGGAGTTCCTGCCTCAAGTGGAGGAGTTCAAGTATCTTTGGGTCTTGTTCACGATTGAGGGGAGAATGGAGCGGGAGATTGACTGATGGATCGGTGCGGCTACTGCAGTAATGGGGAAGCTGTGCCAATCCGTTGTGGTGAAGAGATAGCTGAGCCAAAAAGCGAAGCTCTCGATTTACCAGTCGGTCTACGTTCCTACCCTTCTGGATGACCAATTCTCAACAGTGTTTAATTAGCTGCCTTTATTTAGTAAAATAATATTTAAAGAAATATTATTATGAATAAGAACCAAATATTTCTGGACAAATGGGCTTATTGGTGTTTATCTAGTTTTCAAGGTTGGTAAAGTAATATTTAGGGAAATATTTTACTGGATTGAAAACTAACAACCTTTTTGGGTAAATGATCTTTAGCAGACAAGCATGTGTTCTTAGCTGTTAGCAGTTAAAGCTAACAAAAGATGCTTATTGCTTATCATCGGAATCACGCATATACCTTTAAAATACCACTAATAAAAGGGGTTAAAATGCAGTTTGGCACATTATGGCCAATCTTCTGTGTTTAAAATCACCCTTTAAATAAAGTTTGTCTTAACTTTAAAAAAAAACATCATGTGAACCGTGCTGAGGAAAAGTTGTCCGGGCGACGAAGTTGGAGAAGGCATCCACAGTGAACAAAGGGTTAACTGCAGCTAACCTCCGTAGCTGTGGGGTGGGGCGGCTCACTCTGTCAGCCGGCCAAATTGCACGTTACTGCTGTAAGCACGGTGATGCGGTCCCGTTGTCCTTCCTTCAGACCGGGAAAACTGCTCCACTTGGCATTGTAGAGACAGGGTCTCTGCTGGGAACTCTCTATAACCCAGTTTGATTCTGTAGACCTCAGAGAGAAAGGTCAAGCCACACTTGTACCTTAATTACCCCCGTTCATGAATGAATACCGGATACACAAACAGCAATTCATTCATACTTAACTTAGTGCATATGATCGCGTGATCATATGATATTCTTGGATCCAGTTTGAAGAGTTATGTCTGTTTGCCTGGAAAGAGACATTAGCGTGCTGTGTCCCTCTGTCCAGTTCCCTTGGGGAACCTGCATAGAAGAGACAGGATCTCTGCAAAAGTGGGGTTTTATTTGGACAGTGACGTCACGGGAAGTCCGCTGTTACCCCTTTTCCTGGCTGTGCTGGAAGTAGGTTAATGCAATTTACCAGAGGCCTTCCTCGGGAGGTGTTCCAGGCAAGCCCCACCAGGAGGAGGCCCAGGGGACGGCCCAGGACATGCTGGAGGGACTATGTCTCTCAGCTGGCCTGGGAATGCCTTGGGATTCCCCCGGAGGAGCTGGAGGAGGTGTCTGGGGAGAGGGACGTCTGGGTGTCTCTACTGAGTCTGCTGAGCCCGCAACACGGTCCCAGAGTACGAGTATGAGCTATGTTAAAACACATTTTTCATTGTATTTTGAGACGTGTTTTTAGCCGAATAACAAAAATGCTCCTCCTTACCATAAATGGAAAATTATGTTTTGGGAGGACAAAACCATTTTTTTTTTTTATTTCCTTGTATTTTTTTTTTTTTCCATTTGCTGAAAATACGCTTAAATGTTGCACTCATGAGTTTTGTGTGAATATTAAAGAATAGTGTGATTTTGCACAAATTTTTCAGTATCAGTCATGCTCCCTGATGCTGAAGCAACACTCAAAGATGTAAATTTGATTTTATTTTCCTTTTCCCTTTCTTTTGTGTGACCCAACAAGTGATGTGCATCAAAATGTTAAATGATGCAAATATGAACACTTTTTTTACATTACAAAAATAGAAATGAAACTTAGAATTTAAACAACTACCAATGCTATGTTTTTTGGTACTTGCTGGCATTGCATCACAGCGTGCACAGCTCAATCAGGCTGTGCAAAGGAGAATGGATGAATTTCTTTCCTCCTGAATGCCTGAGGAGAATAAAAGGTGCCAGTTTGAGTCTCAGATCTTTACATCCTCCTCCAGAGCTGTTCTTCCCCTCACAATAAACTGTCCCTTTTTATGCATTTTAAGTTCACCCACTTATAATCTGGATAAGATAGCTCCCTCTCCATGGCTCTAAGCGGTATAACTCCTCTGTGCCTTGCTTTATCTCCATGTTCCTACAAGCCAGCTTGAATGGGGAAACCATTATCTCTGGGCTCACAAAGGAGCCAGACGTCCACATTCAAGATGTTCTATACATGATATATTGATCAATTCGCAGAGACTAATAGCATTGTAATGAATAGAGAAGGGGACTGAGTTAATGTCTCCTGGGTTCATGCAAACTGCATATGAAGCATTCAATGACACAAAAGCTCTGGTCCCCTGAATTACAATTAGACCCAAGCCTCAATAAAAGTCAAGGAGCAGTTGCTCAGCTCTGTCTAATTTACCGCTGAGTTCTATGACAGCCTGAAAAACAATGGCTACAGTTAGTTGAAACTAAGATGTTTGAGTTAAAAACATTTTAAACAAGCTTGGGCACTACATTACTATGGAGAGCCGTTTCATTCAAAATTAAATAAATAAATAATGATATTGATAAATTATTAATACATATCCCATTCCGTGTTAAAATAAATTTTCAGCGTATTTTATTTAATTAATTTAAAGATTTATTTACTTTATTTAAATATTTATTTAATTTGATAAAGATTTATTTATTTATTTCATAATGCAGTTTTATTTTGTGACACTTTTATTTTGTAAAGCTACTTTACGTATTTCAGTGACTTTTACTTTTTAACCCCATTTTACATTTTAAGTTCTTTTTATCTCATATTCTTACATTCAAATGAGGGGGCAGAATTTTATCTGCTGGGTGGCACTGGGACAGCTGGGCCGAGCTCAATTCGTGACAGTGGCAGAAGACAGCATGCCGGAGCTGCTGCCACCAGTGCCGCAGCATGCCGGAGGGATGCTGGTGCAAGACTGACCGTAAAAGCCTGCCACGGCGGTTGCCGCTCTTTTTGTGGAAACCAATGCTGATTATCAGCAAACGGGATGTCATTATTGATATAGCCTGTTACTTTTAAATGATGATGTCTTTTTTGGTTTTTATTTAATAAACAGTGTTAGACCCATAACATAAGGTGGCTGTATTTACTTGAGATGGAAAATAAATAGCACTATGTGTGTGTATGACGTGCTGAAAGGATGACGAAGACTTATTGCACANAAATGATGATGTCTTTTTTGGTTTTTATTTAATAAACAGTGTTAGACCCATAACATAAGGTGGCTGTATTTACTTGAGATGGAAAATAAATAGCACTATGTGAGTGTATGACGTGCTGAAAGGATGACGAAGACTTAATGCACAAACAGATTCCACAAAAACAGCGGCAACCGCCATGGCAGGCTTTTACGACTGGTCTGACACCTTCTGGACTCCTTGCAACATCCCCTGGCACCCTCCGGCATGCTGTCTTCTGGCAGGGAGCGGCATGCTTCTGCCGGCCACAGCCACGAATTGAGCTCCGCCCTGCTGTCCCAGCACCGCCCCACAGATAAAACTCCGCCCCCTCATTTATATATAAGAACATGAAATAAAAAGAGCTTAAAATGAAAAACGGGGTTAAGTAAAACTCACGGAACTACATAAAGTAGCTTTACAAAATAGAAGTGTCACAAAATAAAACTGCATTATGAAATAAATAAATAAAAATAAATAAATATTTAAGTAAATTAAATAAATCTTGAAATGAATTAAATAAAACAAGATAAAAATGTATTTTAACATAATTATTTTGTTTTATTTCATGGGGATATTTATTTATTTCATGGAATATTTATTAATAATTTATCAATAGCAGTATTTATTTATTTAATTTTGAATG
The DNA here is from genome assembly GCA_036250325.1 of Characodon lateralis. Classification (NCBI taxonomy): domain Eukaryota; kingdom Metazoa; phylum Chordata; class Actinopteri; order Cyprinodontiformes; family Goodeidae; genus Characodon; species Characodon lateralis. The sequence goes on from JAHUTJ010034642.1 coordinate 14,871, forward strand.
AAATGGCTCCCCATACATTAAGCTTTTGTGGATAGTGCTTAAATATTTTAAGCAATGTTTTTAAGTATAAATTATGTTATGTTAATTATGTAAAATCCAATTCATTTAGTTCAATTCATTCATTTAAAATATACTAAATTGGAACAGCTACAAAATTTGTTGAATTGTACCCTATATTTCATCATATTTGTAGGATTTTGCTGAAATGAACAGATCTTATCACTCAAATAAAATTGTTTCTAATGATTATGTTTTCTTTTGACTTAAACTTTACAGACAGTCAAAATTTGTCATGTTATGTTATCAAGGGTAGTATAAAACATCATTGTTTATTACTATACACATTGTGCTCATAATGAACAATTGACTGAGCAATTGTTCATTATGAGCACCATAAAAGCATGCATTAAAATCTCTATCCAGAACCATCTACCTTAATATACGATTTAGATATACAGTGCAAATTGATCAATGCTGAATACATCTAATTTATAAACTTAGAGTTTTAAAGCTGCAGTGATTAGTGCACACAAATCAGTTTTATAGATGCAGAGGATTCCCTCAATCACATCAGTTAGCATTGTGGATTCTCCTTGGCAGATGAATGATTACTAACAAACACCTACAATGATTGTTTTTAATTAAGTTAACCTACATTTCAAAAATAAATAAATATATATGTCAGTTTATGATTCAGGCAAAAATGATTACATAAACCATTATAAACCTTTTAAATCTATTCTAACAATGTGCCATTTAAACATTTTTCTCATGACATTTATTAATTTGTACTTGGTTAATATATATTTATTCATAATACAACCCCTAATAACAAATTAGCCTTAGTGTTAACCTTTTTGGACATCTCACACAATGATTGAGACTAGCTAGCTGTTAACTGAACTAACACCAGTTAGGTTTTAATCAAATGTTTGGTAGGATTTGTTGCCAAATAAGTAATTAGTGTTGGAATTAGGCCATTATTGAACATGATGTTTAAAAAAATATATAGTAGGTAGCATTTTTTGTAATTTTAGTGACTGAAATTCAGTTTAGTCCAAAAGTTTAGTCCAGTTTAGTCCCTTTTTAGTTCAAAAAGGATATTTTGATCTGGTTCAACAACTACAAAATAATAATTGTGTTTCGTATATTTATTTACAGTGAATTTTAATATTTTTAAAAAAAAAAAAAAAAAAAAAAAAAAAAAAAAAAAAAAATTTATAAATAAATTTATA